>SSNQ01034122.1:186954-196954 GCA_006942095.1 Nothobranchius kuhntae | reverse complement strand
TGAGAGTCTGAGGTAGTGCTGCCATAATTGGTCGATCCGTCCTGATGACGTCGACAGTACATTCAGCAGTCAGCGTCCCTTATTCTATGAAGCCTTTTTAAATCTTGCCTGCGACTGCAGTACCACTGCTGTTCTCAGCTCGAGGCACGTGCACGGTGGTGGCCGGCTGGCAAACGGCAAGTACAGTGCAAAATCTGCTAAGTGAACGCTCCTTTCACGGGAGCACATCGGTGATGCACAAACATCTTAAAATGAAGCCCGTCGTAGCGTCGGACGAAGAGGCACAGTTGCCTCTGTAAGTTATTTATGTCAGAAGACGGACGTAGTTTACTATCTGTAAGCCCGCGCTGTTACCACGTCCACGCTGGCATTTGTAATTTAACACTAGCTGACAAAAAGCTCCAGAGTTGTGTAAATAATGTCAGAGTAGCAGGAGCAACCCAGAAGTCTCCTTAGAGGTGGTGCCTGAGCAGCGCTCGAACCTGCAGCCATCCAGTGGCAAGGCACTTAACCTCTGCCACCGTGGCCCCTTGCATTGAAAATGTCTCCGTCAGCAGTCGGGAGCTCTTGAGCCCACACAGAATGGTGTAACGACCTGTAGGCGGGTATTTTTAATAAATTGACAATAGAATATAAAGGTCATCAATAAAATGTAATATTCCAAAGAGCTTCACTAAGGCCTAGTCCACACGTAGCCGGGGTTTTTGAAAACGAATATCCGCCCCTCCAAAAGCTTGCATCCACACCACCGCATTTTAAAACAAAACTCTGTCCACACGTACCCGGATAAATACGTTGTTAAGGACATGCCAGACCTGTAGGCGGCAGTACTTCCCCCGTTCTTAACCTCGTCCTTCGTCTGTGGTCTTCCGCAAGGAGCAGTAATTCCGCTTGCAAAAACAAACAAGCAAAAAGCGCTTGGACGATTGATGGATCGGGTAGTGACAGAGCGCAGCTCTGAAGGCTTCCATGATGCCGGCTAGTGTAAACACAGGTCGCACACGTGATGTCAGCATTTTTTTGTCGCAGAAAGTGACGTTGCGGACCTTAAAACTCCGGTTTTGTCCGTCCACACGCAGACACCCAAAACGAAGAAAACGCAGATCTTCACTTTGGCCGGAGTTTTTAAAAAGATCCGTTTTCGTGTGAAAAAAACTCCGTTTTCGTGTGGATGACAGGCCAAAACCTAGAAAAATATCTACGTTTTGGCAGATCCCCGGCTACGTGTGGACAGGGCCTAAGTGTCTCAGAAAGAAACATTCTCCCTCTCCTGATAATAACACTTTACTCTCTTTGACGTTGAATGTGCTACTACTAGTTTACCCGTTTAATTATAGATTCACTAGGATAAATACAATAAAGTTTATCTCTCACCAACTAGAATATTTACTAAGAAATCACAATGTAACCATAGAAACACTACTTGGTATATGTGTGTGTGTGTGTGTGTGTGTGTGTGCGTGCGTGCGTGCGTGCACTCTGTCTTCTCCATCCCCAGTGAGTCATGGTGGATGGCTGTGCATCGTCCAGAAAGGGTCCATTTTCACCTACATATTGACCTACACAGTGACCGGTCACATACTGATATAATCCCATTTTCTAAACGGATTTTAAATTCAATCTGCTACAAGCCAGAAGATTCTGCAGTGCCTTGGCACACAAGATGACATACTGTCAACATGTTCCCTTCCAAAGGTTCCTCTCTGCCAAGCTGCTGCTTATCTAGCCTTTTCTTCACAGAATAAAGAATGAACTTTAATGTTAAAAAAATGATGAAATGAAATGAACAATATGGTTAAATGAAATACTTAAATAATCATATAATGAATGGACAAGGTGTTAAATGAAACGTTTGGATTAATCTGTGCCTAAATTAATAAGGCTGAAATGAACGTGTCCTTGCAATATCAATTTGTCTGATAATCAGCGTACGTGACTTGACGAGCTCACACACTCATACACATGACCATATGACAAGGTTAAGGTAATCTCATGACACATAGATTTTCTTATCCACAAAATAAGCATCTTTTACCCTAAAGAGGAGTGTTCTGAGGTTTGTTTGGTAAAACCTCCTTAACTGACTTGATTTGCCAGAAAATCATGACATAACATAGTTATTCAGTTCTGTTGAGCCGAGTTGAGTTTTGGAGCAGAACTTTGGAGTGGCCAATCCGAAAGAAACCGCTTTGAACCATCAAAGCTTTTGACAAGCAGTCAAAACCTTTTTGCATGCTGCAAAGCTGACACAGCAAGACTACTTCAGAGTCCTTCTGAGACGCAAAACGAGTCCACTTGTTTGTTGTGACCCGGAGACATCGCTAGACTGGAACTGGGCGGGTTGCGGTTATTCTGCGAACATCGGTGCCTTGAGGTCCACAGGACTTACTGACCTTCCGGATCTGCAACGGGGGTCTCCTAAGGGGTACGTAGACACAGCAAGATTGCGTCTGATGTGGTTTTCTTAATAATCAACTTTCTAGTTTATAGCAGACACAATTCGTTTACACCCAGAACTCACAGTTTCTTCCAGATACAAGGTTCTGATAACAATCACATTCCATCACACATATTCATCCATTTCACAGCGTACGTTAGCCTGGCAAGCCAGACTAAATAAATGTATTATTTAGTCTGGCCACGCTCCATTGACGGCTCTCGGTTGTGGGGCGGGTTCTACCGTTGTCTTTCAAATGATCTTCGCATTCCACTGGACAATGAATGTGACATACTCTTGTTTCACTCTGTTGCATCATCCCACCCACCAGGCATATAGAGTGCCCTGATTGGCCCACAAAGCGGATAAAGCTCTGTGATTTGTTCACTAAGCAGATAGAGCACTATGACTGGCCCACCATTATGGACCAATCACAGCTCTTTATGTGTTTGAAACCCCTCTAGGGAGCTGTGATTGGCTAGCCAGAGTCCTGGTAGGAGCTGCAGAGGTTCCAATGGAGCGTGCCTAGACCAAACTTTGCAAAGCAAGAATTTGGTCTAGTTCACTAGGCTAAGCGTTCATAACTTGTCATGAATCATAATTAGTCTAAAAAAGAAAGTTTACATATACTTGACTCTGTCTGAATTAATACGAAGTCACTGAATAAGCAAATAATCCTAAATTCTTCTGGTTAATCATTCAAAGATCAATCAGATTGATATTCTATTCATATAGAATCATCACATCTTATTGGTCATAATAAACCCTTCCAAAATACTCTACGTAACAACCGTTACAGCTGCTTATCATGCCAGGCTCCTCTGGAGGTTTCTTCCTGTTAAAAGGGACTTTTCCTCTCTGCTGTCGCTGCATGCTTGCTTAGTATGAGGATTGCTCTAAAGACTCTGACACTAGTCAGTGACTCGATGCAACCTGCTGGGTTCTTGTATGGGAAAGTTTTAATTGATTGGCTTAATGAACTGACCTGTATTGGAATGATTACTATGTGAAGGTCCTTGAGACGACTCCGGTCATGATTTGGCACTTTATAAATAAAGTTGATTAAGTTGAATTGATGGTTAATATGGTTTGTGGGTCTGGATGGCTTCCAGCAGAGTGGAAACATTCTGTGGTTCTTCCTTTACTTAAGCTGGGGAAGCCCCCCTGGGCTCCGGGGCCCTACAGGCCTATTGCGTTGACGTCAGTCATTTGTATGGTGATGAAGCCAATGGTGTCTACTAGGTTGGTGCATTTTTTGGAGGGTAGTGGATATTTGAGAATGGTGTCCCGCAGGGCAGTGTTATCAGCCCGGTCCTTTTTAATGTTTTGATTAACCGTTTAAGTACATTGGGTGGTGATATGGGTAGGTCTTTGTTTGCTGACGACAGGTTTTTTTTGGGGCGGGGGTGGAACCGGACTCATGTGTTCCGTAAGTTGCAGGACAATCTGCACAGAGTGGTGGGGTGGACAAGGAGTTGGGGTTTGGTTTCAAGAGGAAGGAGCCAGTGGGGGCCCTGATGTTGGGGGTGCGGGGAGACTTGAAAGGGTGGCTTCTTGTAAATATTTACGCATAAGGTTGGATGAGAAGCTGACATGGGGGGTACATGTGAAGGATCTGGTGGCCAGGATTGGTCGGGTGCTGATTGTAATGCAGTGTTTGGCTGGGAAGGATTGGGGAGCTGACAAAAACACTCTTCTACAGATTTACATGGGTGTTGTGCATTCATTCCTGGATTATGATTGCTTTGTGTATGGCTCTGTGGCTCCCTCGATTTCAAAAATGCTGGAAGTGCTGCAGGCGGCTGCATTGAGAGTGTGCAGTGGGCCCTTTCATTCGACTTCCATACCGGCACTTAAGGTGGTGGCGGGTGAAATGCCCCTGGAGTATAGTCGAGTCCTGCTAGGGCTGAGTACTGATGAAGGTGAAGGGCATGGGGGTGTCAGCTGCGGTGTCAGGTTTGCTGACGGAGCACTGGGAATTTGGCGGCATGAGGGTCCAAGGAAGTTTTTTGGAATAGCTTAGAGGACAAGTGGAGAGAAAGGCCCCGGCCAGTAAGTGACCTGGCTCAGGGCTTCAAACGTGGCCTTTGACACCTTTGTGTCCAGCCAAAAGAGAGTCGTGAGCTTGCGTTGTCATACCCCCCCCTTAGGAATGGCGGCGGCCAAGAACAGGCAACGTCGGAGACTTGGAGACGTGTATAAGTAACCCTTCAGCCATTCTCAGTGTGACTCTAACACGAAAGAGAGCACGGAGCTCAGGAACGGAATCGAGCTCGACAGAAGAAGGTAGATGAGCTGTTAGATCAGAAAGATACAGGATCATCCTGCTATTAGCAGGGTCCTGGGACTGAAGACTGCCAAGGTGGTTCTCAGAAAAGACAGGTTGAACGGGCACAAAACCATCAAATTGTTGAGGGGCGGACATCTGAGTGGCTTGAGCCCGAATCACGACACACACACGAGGTGTGTCCGACTGGTAAAACACATCGTCAAGGAGCCACAAGGGGTTGAAGGACCATGATGTACCGACAGCTGCATCTTGTTTGGCAAAAGAGTCTATAAGGTCATTCATTTCCTTATCGGTACCAGGCACACAGGAATGACCTTTGACTTAACGCCAATAGGGCTGCACGACATGTAAGGTCGTCAGGACATAACATGGTAAATGGCCTGTATTTGTACAGCGCCATCTTAGGGTTCTACAGCCCCCAAGGTGCATCACAACACAATCAGTCATTCACCCATTCACACACACATTCACACGCTGGTGGTGATGAGCTGCGATGTAGCTACAGCTGCCCTGGGGTGCACTGAGAGAGGCGAGGCTGCCGAGCTCAGGTGCCACCGGTCCCTCTGACCACCACCAGCAGGGAAGGTGGTTAAGTGTCTTGCCCAAGAGCACAATGTGCCATAAAAAGATCTTGATGTTTAACAGGCTTCTGTTTGGAGGATAAGAACTCGTTACTTTTCCCGAGACAATTTTCCTTCCTCAGTCACCAGACGGGCTCCGTACAGTACCTACCATGTAACAGGAAATAATGTGCGTGTTGCAGTTGCACACCCGTCTTTTAGAGGACGCTGTCTCGCGAACAGAAGCTGTACGTAGGTTTTTGTCACTGATCTGTTGTTTTTGTTGAAGCTCAGAATAAAGCCTCAAAAGTACCCGATTCTTACTGAACCATTCAATTCAATTCAAGTTTATTTATATAGCGCCAAATCACAACAAGAGTCGTCTCAAGACACTTCACATAATAAACATTCCAATACAGGTCAATTCATTAAGCCAATCAGTGAAGTTTCCCATATAAGGAACCCAGCAGGTTGCATCTGTCACACCCTGTCCTGTCTCCCCATTCTGTTCAGTCCTGTGTCCATGTTAACTGCTCCCACCTGCCTCTCATCTCCCAATCACCCAAGGTCCCAGCTCCTCCTGTATTTAAACCCTGTTAGTCCATTTTGTCTGGTTGGCTCATTGTTTTGTTGTCCAGCGTGTGTTCATCATTAAAGGCTCTTACTCATTTTGGTTTGTCTGTCTGCCTGCCTGCTTCCCTCACCCGCATGTGGATCCTTGCCACCGCTACGCTCACCGGTACGCGCTGGCAGCATCGAGTCACTGACTAGTGTCAGAGTCTTTACAGCAATCCACATGCTAAGCAAGCATGCAGCGACAGTGGAGAGGAAAACTCCCTTTTAACAGGAAGAAACCTCCAGAGGATCCTGGCTCACAAGAGTATAACTGATGACTTGCTATTATCAATTTTATAGACTTGACCTATTACGTTGCTGAATGTGGACTATAAGTTATTCACTGTAGTGTAATGGTTTATGGCTCTTTTATTAAAGAGGAACCATCCTACAGAATAATCTGGAATATTAATTTTTACAAATTAATAACCAAATGTTATAGAGATAAGAAGACTCAAAGGTTGTTTTCATCGATAAACTGACGATCATATCCGTGGGTCTGTGTTTCAGTTCAATGAAAAGACAAGTTTGAAATTTAAGAGTTTTAATTCTTCAATTTAAACTAACGATTTGAAATGACAATCACAGGAAAAACAATCAACATCGGCAACCTTGTTGGACAATCTTTAACAGTTGATATTTTAAGCTTGCACAAATAGACCTTGTGTTGGATGTGCTAAAATTGAGGATGATGTAATTATGAATGCGTGCATGCATGTGTATGAGATTGCTTCAGGGAGAGAAAAGGTGAATCTGAGTGAAAAATGATGGTTTGAATTAAATTTAGTTCTTATTAGAAAAACTGCATCAGAACGCTATCTATTGTGTTCTGCCTCACCGACCTTAGGACCCTCTTTTAGATCCGGATGTCACAGGAAGATGTTTCATCCAGGGGACAACTTGGCTGGCAGAGAAGACGAATGTGCGCTGACGGTCCAGTCCAGAGTTGACCTCGGTACACGATGGTGAAGCGTTTGACAGATGCGCTTTCTCAAGTTTAAATTAACTCAGAAATCAAAGACTCTGGACGAGTCTGCGTTAGCGGGTTGCATTTCAGCGATCCTGTCTGGCTTGACAGAAATAGCGTGGGGGAGAAAAGAGCCATCAGGGCTCCTTTCCCCGTTGGCGTTTGTTCAGCACGTCCGCTCTCTTTCGTTGTCAATCTCGTACTCACTAACTTACCAAAAACCACTTCTCTTCCCAAAGCAAACTTGTGCGTCAGAGCAAATGTGTTTTGGAGTTACTGTGAATCCAGACCTGTGTGAGCGAGTGTGAAGGTCACCACTAAACATCTCCCAAAAACATTATTTAATTAAGTATTGATTCATTATAGTTCATTATGATTACCCAAAGCATAGTAATCATTCATTTGATTAAAATACATTTATAATGAGCAAAGTGATAAAATGATTATTTTGCATTAATAATGAAGAAAGCGTGATACTCTTTATTATGACTAGATTGTGTGAGAACTCCTTCTTCTTGAACTGCAGGTGTTGGATGTTGTGGTTTCTTCCAGACTTGCTGTCGGCTCAGGTCTTATCTGTGGGTGAAAGTTGCTGCGCGACCCAGCTTTGACCCAGCCGGGCAAATACGACCTTTGGCACAGAAAACCCATACTTCCTCACGTTACATCACTCACGCATTGGCTAACAGGCTAAAAAATGGCATAAATGATTTCATTAGTGAAACTCAATCAGGGTTTCTCCCAAATAGGCTCATTCATAACAATATTCGTCTGATTCTTGATTTACTAGATTACGAAAATTTAGTAGAAGAGGATG
The DNA here is from genome assembly GCA_006942095.1 of Nothobranchius kuhntae. Taxonomy (NCBI): domain Eukaryota; kingdom Metazoa; phylum Chordata; class Actinopteri; order Cyprinodontiformes; family Nothobranchiidae; genus Nothobranchius; species Nothobranchius kuhntae. Next base: position 189,268 of record SSNQ01034122.1, on the reverse strand, counting down.
GTGCTATACTGTTCTTAGATTTTTTTAAAGCCATTGATAGTCTCGAACATCAATTTATTATAAAGTCACTTCATCACTTTGGATTTGGTAAAAAATTCATTGATATTACATTCCTATACGAAGATTTATCGAGTGCAGATCTTCGTTATTCGGGTACGACAACCAGATTTCCAGTTAGTAGAGGAATTAGACAAGGAGATCCAATTAGTCCACTTTTTTTCATCATAGCAACAAAAATGCTGACTTTACTAATTCAAAATGATCAATCCATTAAACCGTTAACAGTGGCAGGACATCCACTTAAAATAATTCAGCTAGCAGATGACACCGCATTGTTGTTGAATAGTACCAAGGAAGTGCCTAATGCACTAAGGTTGAGCACGAACAAATGTGAAATATTAACAATTCATGATACTGAGGGTTCTCGTATTTGTGATATCCCTGTTAAGAATGAAATTAAGTATTTGGGTATGAAGATTAATAAAAACTTAGTTGATAACAAAATCCAACCGATAATTAATAATAATCAAAAGATTCTAAACAGTTGGCTCCAAAGAAATCCATAAATTTTTGGTAGAATACTGTTAACAAAAATGGAGAGTATATCTAGATTAATCTGTCCTGCTTTTTCAGTAGCTATCCCTGACCAATATGTTAAGAAAATAAATAAAACACAATATGACTTTATTTGGAATAATAAACAACATTTGATTAGGAAAAACAATCGATTTAAACCTATTGAAGAAGGAGGTCTGAATGTCATTGACTTTGAAGTAATTAATGGGGTCATTAAGTTACAATGGCTAAAAATGTTCTAATTAAGAAAAATTAAATCTGGTTCAGAATTCCTTCATTTTTGTTTGAGAAGATTGGAGGTTTAGACTTTCTGTTAAAATGTGATTTTGATCCTCTTAAAATACCCATCAAACTTTCTAATTACTGTAAATCCTCTAATACAGGCCCGGGCCTGTATTTGACTCAAGCTCATCAAGCTCCAGGCCTTTATTGGAAGGAGGACCAGAATTAGAGGCAGGCCTTAATTTCTATTTGAGCAAAATGAACTAATGGTTCGCTGGAGTTTTTGACAATTACAACTGAGCCCACATTTTCAAAGTTAAACACATCTCTTTTAACAACGGTAGTTTCTGCTTCAGCCATCTCCCCCCTCCCCCTGCGCAGCAGCCGCAAACTCACTGATGCGCCTGCAGCCTCTCGGAGTTCCTGCTGCTCTAAACATTAAAATAATTATTTCATTTTCTGTTCCTCACTTCTGATTACCTTCAGTGGTGTCTGTTTGTTGCAACCAGCAGGTACAAAAACTAACTTGTTTTTATTTGACTATTTTTCTGTCCTGTCTGTTTATTATCTTCCTGCATCTCCTCTCAATCCTAAAGAGAAACTGCTACCTGGGTTCATATATATTCACCTCATGAGTTACCTTTGAGCTGCAGTTCTAAAAGATCTACCGACCGCAAAAACAGCGGAGTGTGTGCTGCTCGCCGGCCGCATCAATGATCGGTGCGTCACCGGAGGACAAAACAGGTGATGCGCTCCGCTCCACAGCAGCAAAACGCATCAGGCGCAAATAAAAGAATAAAAGACAGAAAACATAAAAGGAAATGAGCCGACATGAACGATCGCGTGTTAAATTAGTTTTTGAGGTGGCGACACCTGATTTGATAACGTTACTGTGGCCGTGCTCAGGACGCAGATGTCTGGAGCGCGTCAACAATCAGAGCTCTGCATGCGCAAGCTGGTTAAGGTTAGGATGGGGGTGAGGGGAAGGTTAAATTGCAAGAGGGTAAAGGTCACAATCTGGTTAAATGTCTGTTTTATGACGGGTGTCAGTACCGACGCTCTGGCACAGCACGTTGCTTCCTGACGCGCAGGAGCTTGTCACCTGCTGACAGCAGGCTGTATTTTCCAAGGGCTGCATCTTGCCGGTCATTATCACGTGACAGTGATTAGTGGATGACAGGCATAAAAAGTCACTATAGAGCGGTGAAGTCGACTAGTGACTAGTTCATACAACCCCTGAGTGTTCTGCAGTGCACGTTCTCTTTGAACTTGATATCAAATTTTCGCCTCCTCTTCGTCTCCACATGGTTAAAGTTACCCTCGCGGTCTGTCACTGGCAAATCAAAAGTGAAACGGATGACACAACCACTCCCCCGTGGTACTTTCTTGTTACCACATTCCACCCGGCCACAATAAAAAAACCGGCCATTATTCACCTCCGCCGACTCCGACACCGGCCAAAAAGTGATACCCGGCCGTTAATTGAATACAGGCCAATATTAGAGGATTTACGGTA
>SSNQ01034122.1:158292-186944 GCA_006942095.1 Nothobranchius kuhntae | reverse complement strand
CTTCACAAAAGCAAAGAATGTAAAAATAAAAAAAGCATTTAGAAAATGTTTAAAAATATATTTAAAATGAGCAAAAAATAGGCAATTGTGATTTAAAAAATTTTAAGAAAGAGAGAGAGTGAACAGGAAAGAGGGAAATCAAGCCCACATTCCTCCTCTATGTGGAATAACAGATTTGTTTTGCATAAACGGAAATCAATGCATTATAAAAGTTGGATGGAAAAAGGGTTTTGGGCCATAGTTCAGTTGATGGACAGTAAGGGTAAGTTTCTGGAGCATAATAAGTTCAAAATGATGTATAATCTAGACTGTTCGGTAACGGAACACTCTAGAGTTAGAAAGGCAATTTCTCCAGCGTTTGGTCAGATGATCAGTCAAATTATTCAACATGGAGCAAGTACACCTAAGCTTCCTAAATTATTTATAGTTGATTTGTGTTTTACAGACCTTAAATGTAATAACTCTTACCTAAGAGCAGTCTTGTCAGACAAGTTTTTCCCTATTCCTGTCAGAAGGAAAGTTCTTTCTCCGATTCTCTCAAATTAAGATACCAAATTCATAACAGATTTTCTTTCCTCTTCTCCCCAAATTGAAGGAAGTCCGCTTTAAAACGATTAATAATATATATCCATGTAAATAATTCTTAAATATCAGATTTAATATACAAGATAATTTATGTGTCTTATGTAATAGTGATATTGAAACTCAGAAACACCTTTTCTATAATTGCAACTCTGTAAATACCTTTTGTTCAGATTTATACAATTTGTTATTATACAAAAAGAGTTGCAATATCCCCTTATTCACATATAATATTCAGTTTGGTTGTATAGAAAAAAATAAACAGATTTAATTCGTTGTTAACAATTTGATAATTTTTTGGGAAATTCTTTATTCACAAATGCAGTTTTATGAAAGTGAAGCCAAGCCTGCCTTTTTCCCAAAATGATTTTATTCGTTTTTGCAATCCCTTTAAATGGTAAATAATATACAGGCTGTTGAACTTGTCAGTTTTATAGACGATTTCTTGAACTAAAGTCCTCTGTCTGTTACTTTACCTTATACTTTATTACTTATAAATCTGGTTATTTCTGCTGCTTAGACTTTTTTCCAATTGGATTTGATGAAAGTTGTTGGTTGCCTACTGAGTGTTATTGTTTGTTATTAAAGTGTAATGTGATTGATGTTCAATAAAAAAAGTTATATCCTCACACTCTATGCCGTAAGTCAGCACAAGGTCTAATGTATGATGGCATTAAAACACTCAAAATGTAACTTGTTCGAATGTAGGATTGTAAATACATATTTTACGTATATGAATTTGAAAATCTAAATTTGTTCTTTTTCTGTTTCCGCTTCCGAGCGGAACCTTTGAGCTTTGGGATGTGTTTCTACACGGACTCGGTCCCTCTACGCGCCTGCATGTGTCCCGTCTTCCACCGCGGTTCCAGCGTGTGTGAGTTTGTTTGTATAGACTCCGGTAAACATGCCGGGAGGCGGCAGCTGCTTGTTCTCCGGGTTTCGGGTTGTCGGCCTTTACTCGGACCACGTTCCGCATGCGATCCGGTACCACCTGAAGCACCGAGAGTTCTACGTGGTGACGTCAGTCGGACGAAGCTTCCACACGTTTAACGTAAGTTGAGACTTATTGATCCGTTCTGGAGCCTGCTCAGCGGCAGGCTTTGGCTGCTTTAGCTAACCCGCCTGAGTCCGCGTGTCTGCAGCCTGGTCTGCGGCTGATGGCGCTGCTGGTCCGGCCGGTGAGTTTGGGATGAACCTTTGGTGAGCTCCTGGTCCACTCGAGCTTCTTGGTTCAGGCCGACCTTTTCCATACACACAGTTCTGACTCGCACATAAAGCAGCGGCCAGTGTGTTCCCGCTGCCACACACCTGACCTAAATGAATGAGTGATTAACAGGCATCTGCAGCACTTGATGTCCTGACGATCAGATGTAAATCAGGTGTGCTGAAGCAGAGACATGAAAGCATGCAGGTCAGTGTGGCCTGAGGACCAGGGCTGGGACACACTGATGTGGACATAATCATTAGTGTGTCAGTTCAGTGCTGGCCTGGCCCGCCAGACTCCTCTGTTTAATTCTGCACAGAGAAAGGCTCTGGGAACTAACCCCGCCCCCTGAGAATTCTAACCGAGCCAATCAGCGCTGAGCAGCGTAGGTCACACACCATAACACTTGAGTGTCATAAACATGGCGACTGAAGCTTTCGTCTGTTCTAAATGACTTGGATGTCTTTAAAACAAGTAGAAGCACTAAAAGCCTTTCTTCTAAAGGAAGATGCTAGCGCTGTCGCCAGACGCCATTTTTTTACTACAGCTAAAAAACTACAGCGTCGCGCGGTACAGTCGGTGTTTCTGTTTTCTGATTGTTTTTGTGCTGCCTAGTCCCGCCCCTCATGTGCCTCTCTGCCTGTGAGGTACCACACTTGTTCTCTGTGTAGAGGACAAGTCTGACAGGCCAGGCTAACGGCCTGCCACTCTGAAGTTGCAAGTGTGATGTTCTGGCTACAGAGGGCGCTGGGGTCTGAGTGTCTCCATTAACCAGTAAACCAGCGGTGTCCAACTCAAACTCCCACTGGGACCAAGTCGCGGGCTAAACGCGATATTTTTAAAAAGTGACGCTAAACGTGCTCTTTTAGTCTCCAGATCTGTACGTTGAGCCTTTTCATTTGGAAACCAACAGATTTTAGCAGTAACACCGAATGTGGAATAACCAAATTACACACGAGCAAATCCATGTTAAACAAAGCATACATCAGTGGTCTCACTTATTAAAAATAGTTTTATTCCCTAAAATATTCAGCTTTTTACATCGTTTTAATCTTTGGTGTTTCTATGTAGTGTTTTCTTGTTTTTATTTTTTACTCTGTTTTTGCTCCTGTAATAAATGTTATTGCTGCTTTCCCACTGAGGGAAAATAAAGGCACTTTCTATTCTTTTATCTGTAGTTTTTCCAGTTCCTGTTTTAAAGTAGGTTAATTCTCCTGAATAAAAACTTAATCTCACCTTTTACCTTTCATGCTTTTGGAGCAGAAAAATAACCCAAGCCCAGTTTGCTCCACTCTGATTTACTGTGTTGCTCACCTGTTCCAGCCACACACCTGCACCTGTGGGGTTGGCTCGGAGCTGAGGAAGACCTGTTCATCTTCATCACAGCCAGCAGGTGCACACATAGATAAGTGCTGCTGAACATGGAGAGCAGCTGGACCACGCTGTTGGTCAGTGAGAGAGAAGCTGCAGCAGCCACAGAGGCCTGCTGGTGGAGCGTTGCTAAACTGAAGTTAAATCGTCTGGGTGGAAGTTGGAAGTCTGCCGGCCAAGAACAGATTAGTGAGCTGTTAAACTCGGGGCTGAGTAAGAGGAGGTACCGCTGATGCTAGTAGCATGGATGCTAATGACCGTAAACATACCATTTTTTTGCCCTCTATCATCAACATGTTCCATCTTTGTTGAAACACCTTCCGTCTGCACCAACCCTTCCCTTCCTGGACATGTTGGGATCATTTGTGGAAAGTTATTTTCTCTTGTTGCATTAATTAAACATGGATGTGGAAACACTGTCACTGCACTGCTAACACAATCGCCATGCATTATGGGAAATGTAGTTTATACGCTGTGCGCATTGAACTCAACTCAACTTTATTTATAAATCGCGCCTTACAGGCAAAAAGATGCCTCCAAGGCGCTACACAGATCAAGTAAAAACATACAACATTAAATCCAGAAAATAAAAACATTGTATCACAAGATACAGATAAAAATACAGTGAGTGCACAGATTGCTATAAGTAAAACAATAAAAACTAGTTAGAAAGGTTAAAAGACAGATCATAAAAGTAGGTTTTTAGCCTTGCCTTAAAAACACCTTTGAAGTGATGTAGACCTATTTTAAGACACTTAAAGCTCTCGCGGGCCACATCTGGCCTGCGGGTTAGGGTTACAGGTAAACAACTTCGAAGAGCTGAGGTAACCACACACCTGGGTACATACTTGTATACATATGTGTGTACCTGGGTACATACCTGTATACATATCTGTGTACCTGGGTACATACCTGTATACATATCTGTGTACCTGGGTACATACCTGTATACATATCTGTGTACCTGGGTACATACCTGTATACATATGTGTGTACCTGGGTACATACCTGTATACATATCTGTGTACCTGGGTACATACCTGTATACATATCTGTGTACCTGGGTACATATCTGTGTACCTGGGTACATACCTGTATACATATGTGCGTACCTGGGTACATACCTGTATACATATGTGTGTACCTGGGTACATACCTGTATACATATCTGTGTACCTGGGTACATACCTGTATACATATCTGTGTACCTGGGTACATACCTGTATACATATCTGTGTACCTGGGTACATACCTGTATACATATGTGTGTACCTGGGTACATACCTGTATACATATCTGTGTACCTGGGTACATACCTGTATACATATCTGTGTACCTGGGTACATATCTGTGTACCTGGGTACATACCTGTATACATATGTGCGTACCTGGGTACATACCTGTATACATATGTGTGTACCTGGGTACATACCTGTATACATATCTGTGTACCTGGGTACATACCTGTATACATATCTGTGTACCTGGGTACATACCTGTATACATATCTGTGTACCTGCGTACATACCTGGATACATATCTGTACCTGGGTACATACCTGGATACATATCTGTGTACCTGGGTACATACCTGGATACATATCTGTACCTGGGTACATACCTGTATACATATCTGTGTACCTGGGTACATACCTGGATACATATCTGTACCTGGGTACATACCTGTATACATATCTGTGTACCTGGGTACATACCTGTGTACCTGGGTACATACCTGTATACATATGTGTGTACCTGGGTACATACCTGTATACATATCTGTGTACCTGGGTACATACCTGTATACATATCTGTGTACCTGGGTACATACCTGTATACATATCTGTGTACCTGGGTACATACCTGTATACATATCTGTGTACCTGGGTACATACATGTATACATATCTGTGTACCTGGGTACATACCTGTATACATATCTGTGTACCTGCGTACATACCTGGATACATATCTGTACCTGGGTACATACCTGGATACATATCTGTGTACCTGGGTACATACCTGGATACATATCTGTACCTGGGGATCATACCTGTATACATATGTGTGTACCTGGGTACATACCTGTATACATATCTGTGTACCTGGGTACATACCTGTATACATATGTGTGTACCTGGGTACATACCTGGATACATATCTGTACCTGGGTACATACATGTATACATATCTGTGTACCTGGGTACATACCTGTATACATATCTGTGTACCTGCGTACATACCTGGATACATATCTGTACCTGGGTACATACCTGGATACATATCTGTGTACCTGGGTACATACCTGGATACATATCTGTACCTGGGGATCATACCTGTATACATATCTGTGTACCTGGGTACATACCTGTATACATATCTGTGTACCTGGGTACATACCTGGATACATATGTGTGTACCTGGGTACATACCTGGATACATATCTGTACCTGGGTACATACATGTATACATATCTGTGTACCTGGGTACATACCTGTATACATATCTGTGTACCTGCGTACATACCTGGATACATATCTGTACCTGGGTACATACCTGGATACATATCTGTGTACCTGGGTACATACCTGGATACATATCTGTACCTGGGGATCATACCTGTATACATATCTGTGTACCTGGGTACATACCTGTATACATATCTGTGTACCTGGGTACATACCTGGATACATATGTGTGTACCTGGGTACATACCTGGATACATATCTGTACCTGGGTACATACATGTATACATATCTGTGTACCTGGGTACATACCTGTATACATATCTGTGTACCTGCGTACATACCTGGATACATATCTGTACCTGGGTACATACCTGGATACATATCTGTGTACCTGGGTACATACCTGGATACATATCTGTGTACCTGGGTACATACCTGGATACATATGTGTGTACCTGGGTACATACCTGGATACATATCTGTACCTGGGTACATACATGTATACATATCTGTGTACCTGGGTAGGGCTTGGCAATAAATCGAAAATTTATCGTTATCGAAATTTCTGACACTTATTGTGATAATTTTTCCCAAGTCAATAAATCTGATAATAAAAAAATGAAAAGATGTGTGTAGGTTGGCAACATTCATGTCCCTTAAGAAGCTGTACCACCTTGAGTCACGAAAAAATGTGACACAACGTAATACATGTGACAGCCCCATCTAGTGGACAATTTTTGTTTCTGTGCATACCTGTAGTTAACGTCCATTTATCGTTATCAAGGCGAAATATTCAATATATCGTGATATTGATTTTAGGCCATATCGCCCAGCCCTATACCTGGGTACATACCTGGATACATATCTGTGTACCTGGGTACATACCTGGATACATATCTGTACCTGGGTACATACCTGTATACATATCTGTACCTGGGTACATACCTGGATACATATCTGTACCTGGGTACATACCTGTATACATATCTGTACCTGGGTACATACCTGTATACATATCTGTACCTGGGTACATACCTGTATACATATCTGTGTACCTGGGTACATACCTGGATACATATCTGTGTACCTGGGTACATACCTGGATACATATGTGTGTAGCTGGGTACATACCTGGATACATATCTGTACCTGGGTACATACCTGTATACATATCTGTACCTGGGTACATACCTGTATACATATCTGTACCTGGGTACATACCTGTATACATATGTGTGTACCTGGGTACATACCTGTATACATATGTGCGTACCTGGGTACATACCTGTATACATATGTGTGTACCTGGGTACATACCTGTATACATATGTGTGTACCTGGGTACATACCTGTATACATATCTGTGTACCTGGGTACATACCTGTATACTGGGTACATACCTGTATACATATGTGTGTACCTGGGTACATACCTGTATACATATGTGTGCACCTGGGTACATACCTGTATACATATGTGTGTACCTGGGTACATACCTGTATACATATCTGTGTACCTGGGTACATACCTGTATACTGGGTACATACCTGTATACATATCTGTGTACCTGGGTACATACCTGTATACATATGTGTGCACCTGGGTACATACCCAGGGTTTCCTCCAGCGCTTTATAAGCCTGGCAGCCCGCCAGGCTTTACTTTCCCATCCGCCAGGCTAAGCCTCATGCCCCGCCCCCTCCCCGACCCTACCGTGCGCAGCGAAACCAGATCCCTCCATCAGCTGATACTGGTGAGAAACAGCAGAGGAACGTGTGCAACCACCCCACCCCCGCTCTCACAGAGGAGGGCTGCGGAATGGAGCGCGCAAATCCCCCCCCAGACGGCTGAACCCGCCAGGCTTAACTCATTTTCTTGGGGAAACCCTGCATACCTGTATACATACCTGTATACATACCTCTGTACCTGGGTACATACCTGAACACATACCTGGTTACATACTTGTATACATATGTTTGTACCTGTGTACATACCTGGGTACATACATACCTGTAGCCATACCTATGTACATACCTGTATACATATGTGTGTACCTGTGTAATGTAATCTAAACCTAAGTATTCATTCTCTTCAGGTGAGCCGATTGGGGATCGTTTCAGTCAGTGAGTGATTTACATTTTTTCCCATGATCCAGCCATGTTTGAGCTTCTGTGATCTAACACTGTGTGGTTGCCTAGGTAACAGTCTGAAAGATGACATCAGTTGCTTGGCAGCTGACAGGATGCTCGTGTTTGCTGCTAGCGGGCGGACTGTGTACGCATTTGCCAGAAACAAAGAGGTGACATTCGTCTTCATCCTTGCCTTTTCTTTTGTTTTTGTGCTTCTGTCTGACCTCACCTGATAGTTTTGAGCTTTTCTGCTTTCCGTACAGGTGGTGATTCAATACGTTGGTCACAAACAGAATGTGTGTCTGCTGCTGCCAATGGGCGATCAGCTAATCTCTTCTGACAACAGTGGTGATGTCATAGTGTGGGACGTCCAGGGAGGAGGTGAGCCGAGGGGCTGGAGCTGCAGGCACATTCACCTGCTGCTCCAGTGTTCCTGTTACCCATCATGCTTTGCTCTCTGCGTCTATCAGACATCTACTTGCAGCTGCACTTTGATCCGAACACCTTTGATATATCTGCCATGATGCATCCCAGCACTTACCTGAATAAAGTGCTGCTGGGCAGCTCCCAGGGTGCACTGCAGCTCTGGAACATCAAGACCAGGTAAGACCAACCTGACAGCCATGGCAACGATCCACTTCCTGTTTTTGTGTTCAGAAGAAGTTTGTCTTCATGGGACCAAACAAGCAAACCCTTGTTGGCATCTGTCTCGCTAACGATGATGATGATGATGATGATGATGATGATGATGTGACACATGAGTAAACTTACACCTCTTCCTCAGTAAGCTGCTGTACGTGTTTCCTGGATGGTCGGCTGGAGTCACCGTTCTGCAGCAGGTCAGTCTGATCCACCTGTCCTCTGAGTCCAGGCCTGATCTTTTCTGGACACGACTTGTTGATTATGAATAATGTTAACAGTAGGGTTGGGTGTCGTTTGAATTTGAATGATTCCAATTCCTCGTTTTGATTCTGGTTCCTTTCGATTCCCGATTCTGATTCTTTCCAGTGGTAGGATCCAAAAACATGGCGCGGCTTAAACGAGCCGGCTAACCACAGGTATTACTCGATGAAATAATCTGAACTCAACATCCATCCATCGGAGCTCCCTCCATCTCCTACACATCTTTGGGGGGCAGATCTGCGGCCCCTCACTCTCTATTGGACGCTCCTATAGAGAAACCTTACAGATACAAGCTCGTGTACACACACAGATACACACAGGTGCTCACATAAGGATGGACTTGGGCATTTTCGACACAGGTCTTAAAGCTGGAAGGTAAATCGAGAGCTTCGCCTTCTGACTCAGCTCTCTCTCCACCACGACAGACCGGTACAACGCCCGCATCACTGCAGATGCAGCACCAATCCACCTATCGATCTCACGCTCCAGTTTCCCCTCACTCGTGAACAAGACCCCGAGATACTTAAACTCCTCCCCTTGGGGCAGGACCTCATCCCTGACCCAGAGAAGGCATTCTACCCTTTTCTGACTCAAATCTCAGTTTTAGAGTAGGGATGTCCCGATCAGGTGTTTTTGCCCTCGAGTACGAGTCATTTGATTTTGAGAATCTGCCGATACCGAGTCCCGATCCGATACTTTTGATACATAAAAAAACAAATAAGAAGAAAAGGAAGAAACAGTTCCAGAATGTTCCTTCTTTTTTATTTAAAGAGCAAGTCACCCCCTACCAGATTCTAACTCCACTCCCACTTCATGTTTGAAAAATGCAACAAATGCTGTTGCCTGGCAGACCGAGAGGGCGGAGCCGCTAACAAATACACACACACTCAGGCTCACGACAGCATTGTGACATCATAATGTACCATTTTACATCATAGCATACTTCTTAGCCAATAGCGGTGGCAGATTTAAATTAAAATACAGTGCAGAGTTTTTACCTGACAACGGCACAACACTGCCAGTTTTAGGCAGAATATTTAAATTTTAACTAAGATGCACTGGAGTGCCAAATTATTGACGACACGTGTCTGCAGCACGATCAGACCCTCGTTTATTTAGTTTATCAGCAAAAAAAGTTTATTTGGGGATGACTTGCTCTTTAATTACCTTTTATTTAAATTTTTAACAACAGATCACTTCTGTGAGGTAGCTTGAACAATCAATAAACAACATAAATTCTTCACTTTTGGACTTTATTGCAAATATAAAAAGTCTAATATAAAAGCAGATAGCACTTCAACTTAAAATACCTGGCAGGGGGCTATTTTACCTCGGCCCCCAAAATGCTTAGATACGTCCCTGGGCATGGGATGGGACGGAGTTTTGAAGATGATCTGAATTGTATCAACTATATAAATACTACATGCTGATAAGTTATTGCTGTATACAGGTACAAACGTGTAGTGGGATCAATCTACCTACTTTTTATTTTTTTAAGAGCTTTGTTTTGTTTTCTTGGTTTTTATTTTCCTGTCTTCCTGTCCTGTCTGTCTCTGACCTTCCTGTCCTGTCTGTCTCTGATCTTCCTGCATCTCCCAGTCCTCCAGAAAAACTCCTGCCTGCTTCCTTCTTTTTCACCTCACAAGTAACTTTTAACTAGCAGATCAAATTGATCTATTGACCGCAAAAAAAGCGGAGTGTGCGCCGTGCTGCCCGGCTGCGCCAGTGACGAGCGCTGCAGCGCGAGCACGTCCCCACGTCACGCTCAAAAACAGACAGAACTTACCAGAGAGAAAATGAACGGACACGAATGACTGTGTGTTAATTATATATTTTTTGGTGACGCCACTTAGAAACGTAGGAAATGTGACTGTGGCCGTGTGCAGAGCGCAGCTGGAGTTCATGAATAATCAGCGGTCTGCCTGCCGCTCTGCATCTCTGCTCAGAAGAATCCCCGCTACGCTGAGTCCATGTAAATAATATAATAAAGGTAGAAACTGGATCTCTTTGGTGCTCCTTCTGGGTGTGTAAGTTAAGGGCATCAGGGGAGCCTGACAGCCTTTAAGGGGAACCAAGTTGCTCTCCTGTAATTTGAACCCAGTATCCGACTCCGGATCGGGGCTTGTATCGGGAAGTAAAGCCCAAGTCCCGATCAGTCTGAAACCACGTGATCGGGCTTATTTCCAATCATGTGATCGGATCGGGACATCCCTAATTTAGAGGAGCTGATTCTCATCCCAGCTGCTTCACACTCGGCTGCGAACCGCTCCAGCGAAAGCTGAAGATCACGTTCTGATGAAGCCAACAGGACCACATCATCTGCAAAAAGCAGAGACCTGATCCTCAGGCCACCAAAACGGATGCCCTCCACACCTTGGCTGCGCCTAGAAATCCTGTCCATAAAGGTTATGAACAGAATCTGTGACAAAGGGCAGCCTTGGTGGAGTCCAACTCTCACTGGGAACGAGCCTGACTTACTGCCGGCAATGTGGTCCAAGCTCTGACACCGGTCATACAGGGACCTAACAGCCTGTATCAGAGGGCCTGGTACCCCATACTCCCGGAGTACCCCCCACAGGGCCCCCCGAGGGACGCGGTCAAACGCCTTCTCTAAATCCACAAAACACATGTAGACTGGTTGGGCAAATTCCCACGCACCCTCCAGGATCCCCCTAAGGGTATAGAGCTGGTCCAGTGTTCCACGGCCAGGACGAAAACCACATCGCTCCTCCTGAATCTGCCAACTGAACCCTCCAAACGTCGATCCAAAACATGCCTTTAAATCACGTTACATGTGTAAAAGTTTATTAAAAGTTAGAAATAAAATTAAAAGTTAGAAAAAAGCAGCAACAAAATGGTTTAGTTGCTTGTGAAGCTTTACATCAGTGATCCTAGGAGCTAAGCTGTCCGAGGCTTTGTGCCTGGTGGCCGGGCTTTTACCCACGGAGCCCGGCCGGGTTCAGCCCAAAGAGGAGAGGTGAGAAGCCAGACGTCTTCAAGAAACCAAAGAAATCCGCTTGGGTTACCGTGACCTGTATGAGTGGGAACCTTCACCTGCACGTAATACACAAGTCATCAAGTAGACTCATTTAGTGTGTTTAGGATCTAAAATAAGAAGCATTTATGTTGATTAATGAATCAATAAATCACTTTAGGTAGAACGTTCATTTGTAGATAACAGAATATGATTTTAAACAACCTTTGGATTGAAAGAAATCATTTATTAGTCTAAAATAAGAGTAAAAGTCTCGTCTGCTGAAGGATGTGAGGTGCGGGCCAGATCAGGGCGTCAGGGACCGTGCTAAATCAAACGTTCCCGGAACGCAAATACTGACGTCAAATCAAAGCTCACTAAAGGTAAAACTGATCGCGGAACCCGCAGCGGGGGTGGGGCTTAAAATTGTGTCCACATTTTCAAAGTTAACACACATCTTTAACTCTCAGAGTTCCTGCTGCTCTAAACATTAAAGTAATTATTTCATTTTCTGTTCCTCACTTCTGATTACCTTCAATGGTGTCTGTTTGTTGCAACCAGCAGGTACAAAAACTAACTTGTTTTTATTTGACTATTTTCTGTCCTGCCTGTTTATTATCTTCCTGCATCTCCTCTCAATCCTAAAGAGAAACTGCTACCTGGGTTCATATATATTCACCTCATGAGTTACCTTTGAACTGCAGTTCTAAAAGATCTACCGACCGCAAAAACAGAGGAGTGCATCACCTGGTGCGGTGATGTCACCGGAGGACAAAACAGGTGATGCGCTCCGCTCCGCAGCAGCGAAAAGCATCAGGCACAAATAAAAGACAGAAAACATAAAAGGAAATGAGCCGACATGAACGATCGCGTGTTAATTGAGGTGGCGACACCTGATTTGATAATGTTACTGTGGCCGTGCTCAGGACGCAGATGTCTGGAGCGTGTCAACGATCAGAGCCATTCGCCTCTCAGGTAGAAATAATCCCCGGGGAGTCCACATAGATAATGTAATATAAGCAGAACCAGCATCGATCGGGCTCCCCCTGGGTGTGTTGAGGGCTTCCAGGAGCTCCTTTAGCTCACCCGTAATTCGGACGCTGCGTATAGCACAAGTTTGTGGCGTGAGTTGTTGGATCCTAGCAGACAGTTGCCGTAACGGTCCTTTCAAAATAAAATACTTAATTGATCTTGTTCCGGCAGGATCCGGCTCAAATGAAGCCCTGGTGTCAGGAGAAGGGATTTTATTATGGCTTCCCTGCTTGGTAGCAAGGTCACAGAGCCCGTGTCCTGGGGTGGAAAACGCACAGTTAACAGCGGACAAAGCACTCTGGACATTTCCAACTCCACATCGTGGAACACTGGACCACCTCTGTATCCTTAGGGGGTCCTGGAGGGGGCGTGGGAGTTCGCCCAACCAGTCTACGTGTGTTTGTGGATTTGGAGAAGGCGTTGGATGGCGTCCTTTGGGGAGTGTAGTCCTGATTCTGTTGGTGTTGTTTGTGAACAGGGATGTAACGTTGTGTGAGATTACTATTCTGTCTCCTTTTGCCGGTTCTGTGCTGTTTTACAGTGTTGGTCTGTGTTAGTGGGCTGAAGATTTAGCCCATCAGCTGTCTAAGTGGGGGCTTCGGTTTGTGTGTTTTGGGGTAATGTATATTTTTGGTAGGAAACCAGCGTTTGTACATTTTTTTCTGTCATTTGCCTTTTTTCTTGTGGTTTCAGTCATTTTTGATGTTTTTCTTAATATCTTCTGTTGGATCTTTTTTTGCATGTTTTTCTGTCCTCTAGCATCTGTTCTGTCTGTACCTCAGTCGGGTGTTTTCTAGAGAAAACAAGAAAACACAAGGGTCACTAGCTCTAGACTTTGGCTCTTACATGATATGATGTAGCGTGGCTGAATCAGCTCGTTCTGGAAGGCCTACGTGAGACCTGATAAAACAAAATCGTGTCTGTAAATCAGGCTAATAACTGACCTCCATCGCCCTCATGGAGACTGCCACCTACCACTTTAAACAAAGACGTCCCTTTTCAGAGTCCTGCGGTGGATGTGGTTGGTGTTGGCATGGCAACGGGCCGCATCGTCATTCACAACATCCGACTGGACGAGACGCTCATGAGCTTTACGCAGGACTGGGGACCAATCAGCTCACTGGCCTTCAGGACAGGTATGCTGCACCTGAGCTTTATTTACTCAGAAGGATAGGAAGCTGGTTAATAGTTAAATCCTGACTGTGGCTGTTGTCGGTGCCAAGGAACCTCGCCTTGATGCCTTGGTCCCACCCCGATTGCCTAGGAGCATGGACGTAATTTTGGGGGGGGACAGGGGGGACATGTCCCCCCCTACTTTTTCCAAAGTCAAGGTTTGACTCCTGCACTTTTTATCATCCAAAAACAATATTACGCTATATTAAATTGACATTAGTTGAGCTCTAGGACCAAGCAGAAAACAACCGTTTGTGTTGAAGCCTGTTTCCCATTAGAGCATACTGTAAAGATTCACCCCCCCCCCCACTCCGTGTCCCCCCCACTTCTAAAGTGAAAATTACGTCCGTGCCTAGGAGATACATCATCAGGAACCGCCAAGGCGTGTTCCAATGTTCATGTGCTAGCGCGGCGTGTAACCGTTTAGCTAGCTGACCAAGAATACACAGGAGGTGTCTTGTAGCCTAGCCTTGGTCAAGAATGTCAGGGAACAGCGCGGTATTTTCAAAAGGATGGCGGGTCAGGAGCCGGCAGCGACTTCCTATTTAATTAAACCGATAAATAAACAGACTAAAAGGCTCATTATACATTTATATTGAAAGTTATGCGTGTAAAATATAACTTAACCTAGCGTGTCACATGACGTTCGGAGAACAGTCCGGCCCGAAGAAGGATGACCCTCTGAGACGGTGGAAAGTGGGTTCGGGTCAGGGTTAGCTGTAGCTTTCGTGCTGCAGCGGTGGTTTTCAGCAGCAGGTGATGTCGTGTCAAAGAAGAGGCCTCGCCTCAGCCCTGAACATGGAGACACGCTCGCCGAATCAGGAGATGTCAGCCCAAACCAGGTCCATGTAACCCGAGTTGGGACTTAAAGTAGATTTATTTAGAACTTTAAATCCAGAGGGTGGGACCTGAACCTGGTTAGGAATGATGGGAATTCCAGTCTGTGGTTCTGTAGGATCATGTCTTAACCCCACTGAGGGTTCTCCTCTGCACCTTCATGTCGCTCAAACACGTGTTCCTGCTGTGTTCTCTGAGTCAGATGGCCCACCCATCATGGCATCAGGCAGTCCACAGGGCCACATTGCATTTTGGGACTTAGAACGCCAGCAGCTGATAAATCAGCAGAGACACGCCCACAAAACAGCTGTTGCTGGGGCAACGTTCCTGCATGGAGAGCCGCTGTTGGTCACCAATGGAGCCGATAACGCCATCAAGGTAAACAAACAAACAAACAATTAGAGCGCTACGTGAACGCCTGACAAATCACTAGAGCTGTTTTATCTCAGGTGTGGATCTTTGATCAAGAGGGAGGTGGAGCCAGACTTCTGCGTTGTCGTCAGGGCCACAGCGCCCCTCCTACAACCATCCGTCACCATGGTAACGACGGAAAGAACATCCTCAGTGCTGGTAAATTCCACTGGATTAAACAATCATGTGACTCTTGATGTTTTCAGAAGAAGAAAGTTGTGCTGCTCTCTGCAGGTCAGGATGGGACGCTGCAGTCGTTCTCCACCGTGCATGAGCGCTTCAACAAGAACCTGGGTCATGGTCGGTTCCCTCCTCCACCAAGTTCTGCTTAGAACCGTGGTCACCAGATGAGGATTCTCATGGAGTTTAGTTTTCGTCCAACATTTTCCAGGTTCCATCAGCAAGAAGAAAGAAAAAAAGAAGAAGAAAGGTCTTTCATACGACGAGCTGCGACTTCCTGCAATAACAGCATTTTCCTCAGGTGGGTGTGCCGACACGTCACAAACCCATAGATGAGCCAAAGGTGTTGGGCGGTCCTTAGGAAAACCTTGTGCTCGTCTGTTGATTGGCAGCTGTCGCTCGTCAGTCAGACTGGGATGGCATTGTTGCTTGTCATCGCAATCGCTTGACTGTCACCACATGGAACTACCTGCGGTGCACCATGGGAGCTCATCAGCTGAAGCCCCCGGGACCTAGAGGAGAAGCCATCGCCACGGTAACGTCGAGTTCTTATAACGTATCGTTTCTGTTGTGTTCCTTCTCGTGCGATTGTTTTTTCTAAATGAGCATGAGTCTCGTAACTCCACCCACCTCTCAGAAGGACTGCCTGCTTCTGTCCCTAGGCTGTTGACATCACTTCCTGTGGAAACTTTGCTGTGATTGGCTCGTCGTGTGGCCGTGTTGATGTCTATAACCTGCAGTCTGGCCTGCACCGTGGTTTCTACGGTGACAATGAGAAAGGTGAGGTCACCTTTTTTTTATTATGACAGAAAACCGACAAACATGAAGCCAATGAGAAGATGGACGGAACCCCGAACACGGCATTACAGGGAGTGTCATGTTGCCATGGATACCAGAGAGGGAGTGAGGGGGGTTATAGGTTTTGTTTTGTTTTATTGAGATCCTCATTAGCTTCTGCCTAAGTGCAGAAGCTAGTCTTCCTGGGGTCTCATACATTTTCATACAATTGTTTACATGGGATAATACCCTTTACACACAAACACACACACATTCACGCACACACATCCCTAATTCCCATAATACCAGTAGCTCAAGATGAAATCACATATCTAGAACAAAATTACATATATAAACTAATATAGGGAAAGGAGTTAATCACACCGATAAAGATTGAAAATAAAATATAACAGAATGGTGACATCATGTCCATTGTTTCGTATCATAGTTCATCGATATCCAGTATTCGACCTTAAATACAGATTCTCAATCCTTCGTTGCAGAGTTCATAGTCACTGTACAATTAAGTGTGTAAACAAAAAAATTTTCAGTTTCTTATGAAAAGAAATGTTATGTAGGTGTGTTCTATTTATGAGGATTGTTAAAGCAGACCTGCCAGCCTCTACCCATTTTGCGTAGCGAGTACGTATCTAGTTACGCAGGTAAGTCTCTCCCCTCTAAACGACGCCTACAGCGGCGGACACGTGAGTTCTGTAGCAGATACGCTCGTGTCTGACAACACCACTCAGCAGCACGGTGAAGAAGGCTTGGCCTGTCCCTGCTTCATCTGCCCAACGCCTCTCTCCATCCTCCGGTTCCCGCTCGCTGCTTTTCTGTGGTTAAAGAGGTAAACGGAAGCCTGAGTGGAACCGAAAGATCTGCGAGGAAAGAGGCGTTTGTGCGTGTTTTTCGGCCGTTACACATACATGGCACATACATTTAAAGGATGAATGTGAATATTTCTACAGTTTAAACGCATCTTTTGCAGCACGGTTTACAACCCATGCTATGGCAGATGAGGGAGAGGTTAGCGGGCCTGCGCGCAAGAAGAGGGTCCGTGCGTTTCAGACGGTTTCGCCTACAGCAGCAGTGGCCGTGCTGGCAGTCTAAATCCGGAGTCGGTTTACGTGGGCAGTAGCGTCGAGAGGCCCAGACTTCCCTCTCCCCAGCCACTTGGGCTAGCTCCTCCGGGGAAATCCCAAGGGGCTCCCTGGCCAGGTCCGGTAAGAAGTCCGCTCCGACAGCTTCTGGCGTTTTTAAAAAGTATCCCAGGGGCACGGTAAGGGTCGGAGATGTTTAGTCAATGTAATTTCTGACTATATAAAACGATTTCTTCGGTTTTAAAGTGTGAAGTAAACTCCGACAAAGTAAAATCCAAGCCGATCCCGTTCATGTTTACTATCCATGTTTCTTTACCTTTTTTGCCTGCCAATGTGGCGTCTACTAACTGAGAGTCACGTGGGGTCCGGAGCTCTATAGCCCCAGTTGACGTCAACAGCTCCCCATCCCCACTGTAAATAAACACTGTGAGCAAATTGCTGTCTTCTATCCTGAGGCACCGAAAGGTTTGCCAGAACCTTTTTGGAACTGATCGATAGTCTGTCTCCAGGGTCTCGCCAAACTTCTCCCACGCCCAAGATTTTGCCTCGGCAACTGCCACCGCTGCACCCCTCTTAGCCCTCCTGTACGTGTCTGCTGCCTCTGGAGATGCACAGACCAGCCATGCCCTGTAGGCCGCCTCCTTCAGCTTGACAGCTCCCCCAATCTCTGGTGTCCATCAGTGGGTACGGGGGTTACTGCCACAACTGGCACCGGCCACCCTGCGACCACAGCTAGCAACAGCCGCCTCAACAATTGCAGAGCGGAACAAGGCCCATTCAGAGTCAATATCCCCCACTGCTCTCAGGACACGGTCAAAGCTCTGCCGGAGTTGAAGACCTTCTGGACTTCTGATTCATCTGCCAGGCGTTCCCAGAAAACCCTCACAATACATTTGGGTCTACCAGACCTGCGCAGCATCTTGCCCTGCCATCTGGTCCAGCTCACCACCAGGTGTTGATCAGTTGACAGCTCTGCTCCTCTCTTTACTTTAGTGTCCAAAGCATACGGTCTCTGGTCAGATGATACAACTACAAAGTGAATCATTGACCTGTAACCTAGGCTGCCCTGGTACCAGGCATACCGATGGACATCCTTATGTTTGAACATGGTGTTTGTTATGGCCAAACTGCGACTTGTGCAGAAGTCCAATAACAAAACACCACTTGAGTTCAGATTTGGTGGGCCGTTTCTCCAAATCGTGCCACTCCAGGTCACGCAATCAATGCCAACGTGAGCAATGGAGTCCCCAGTTGGAGCACCATCTAGTACTCGTCCCAGGGACTCCTAAAAGGGGGGGTACTCTGAACTGCTATTTGTTGCATAAGCACAAACAACAGTCAGGACCCATTTTCCGAACTGAAGGCGCAAGGATGCTACCCTTTTGTCCCCTTGAGAAAACCCCAGCATGCAGGCAGAGAGTCTTGGCCTAATAAAAAGCCCACCCTAGCCTCTCACCCTGATCAACTCCAGCATAAAAGAGAGTCCAACCTCTCTCAAGGACTTGGGTTCCAGAGCCAATGCTTTGATGAGCCCGACTATATCTAGCCGGTACCGCTCAACCTCCTTCACAAGCTCCAGGTCCTTCCCGCCAGAGAGGTAACGTTCCATGTCCCAATAGCCGGTTTTTGTGTCCGGGGATCGGACCGCCAAAACTCCCGCCTTAGTCTGCTACCTGATCCACATTGCACCGGACCCTTCATGTTCCTCCTGCAGGTGGTTGGTCCGGTTCGGGCTGGGCCTGAGCCCCATGGGCGCGTTCAAGGGGGAGTAGTCATACAAATGGATGACTAATCAAGTGGTGATTTGTATTTTTTCTCAAGATGTCTGAATTGCTTACTGTAGTGCTCCGCTCTCCTGTCGGCTTGCATGAGTTTAAATTCTTCCAGGGAAACCTCAGAGTCTGCTATGAGCTTGTTCATCCACATCTCCGTAGAAAAACATCATGCTCTCAGTAGTACCGCTGCAGCAGCCGGGTCATCGCTTAGAGTTCAACCATTTTATTGGGGTTGAGAGCAGACATTTACCATAATCGCAAAGGGTAGATGTGGTTTATATCTCTGTTCCCTCCAAGAGCTTAATTCTGGAGGCAGAACTGACGTTTCCCATAAAAAGTTAGCTGCTTAAGGGAGCTAGCATTAGCTGCGCCCACCTTAAGGCCATTAAAACGCGCACAGAAGAAACAGCAAAGTATAAAAAGAGAGTAACAAAGCAAGAGCTGCTGTTACTGGCTGCAGCCCGCCTCATGCTCTCTGTAACTGAACCTGATCTTTACTTTGGGACTTTAGAGTCCATCTTCACAGTAGCAACTCACCACTAAATAAAGCTACCTGAAATATAACAATCTACATCTGGCCTCCTCCCACTGCTCTGAGTTTACACCAGTACGTGTCCCCACTCCTCACCACCTCCTCCTGCTCGCTGCAAATTAGGAGCAGAGCCAGGGCTCATCGAGGAGTTGACCAATCACGTGCGGCTTAAAGACAAAGAGAGAGAAAGGGGAAAAAGAAAAACAACCTCTGAGACAGAGCCGGCTCTGATTGGTCACTTCAAAGAGCCGTTTCGTCCGTGAACGACACATCACTAACCCGTATGAAGAAAGTTCACTTTTGGCCATTTGGGGAAATCTTGACCATAGCAGCTCAAGTCTGCTCCTCAGTGTGTGCAGACCCAGATCTGTGAAAAATAATTTATGCATTTTCCTGTTGCAGGACTCTGGTTCTGAGTCGATAGATGAATATTATTGTGTTCGGTTCGCCGTGCCTGCCTGCGTTAAGACCATCTCCTCTGCTCTAGCTCACAGAGGTGTGGTGCGAGGTGTTGCCACGGATACACTGAACCAGCTGACTCTCACCTGTGGCTCTGATTGGCTGCTAAAGTTCTGGCGCTTTAAGAAAAAGACTCTACAAGGAGAGGTGAAGCTGAACGCGGCACCAGCTAGCATGAGGCTTCACAGAGACAGGTAGGTGTTTACCTGAGATGAAGAAGAAACATGACCTGAAACAGCTGTTTAATCTGGTGTGTGTGTGTGTGTGTGTGTGTGTGTGTGTGTGTGTGTGTGTGTGTGTGTGTGTGTGTGTGTGTGTGTGTGTGTGTCATTAGCGGGATGCTCGCCATGGCACTGGATGACTTCACACTCATCGTGGTTGACATCGAAATGCGAAAAGTTGTCAGGAAGTTTGGAGGTCACCATGGCAACATAACCGACATGGTTTGTGGCACTAACTATGCTATCTAAAGGTGCTAGCTAACGATGCTAACAATATTATACGGCACCAGATGTTGTATTCATCTTTAGAACAGGGTTAATTGTAGAAGAAAGTAGTCTTAAGACTAGGCTTAAAACATTTTTATTTGATAGGGCCTGTCAAGCACCTTGAGGGGGGTTCCATAACTCTAGAAGATGCTTTATTAAATACAAGAGAAAATAAATAATCAAGCTCCATCATACATCAGTGACCTGATTGTTCCATACATTCCTAACCGAGCACTTCGCTCTCAGACTGCAGGTTTACTGGTGGTTCCCAGAATATCAAAAAATACGATGGGAGGCAGATCTTTTAGTTATCAGGCTCCTCTCCTGTGGAACCAGCTCCCAGCTTTAGTCCGTGAGGCAGACACCTTGTCTACTTTTAAGACTAGGCTCAAAACATTTTTATTTGATAGGGCCTATGGTTAAAATCTGATGTTAGCCCAGATCTGGACAAGTGGGGGAGTAGGGAGGTGGAGTATACAGTCGGTAAAGACGGCTCTCCCTTGCCCTGACTCCAACATGCCTCCATCTAACAGGCTAGGTTATCCAGAGTTATCTCTGTAGTTATGCTGCTATAGGCTTAGACTGCTGGAGGACACACTGACCACTTCCCACACGCGACTACTTTCTTCTACAATCTGCTCTTTAACTGTATTATTTCCTGCTACTTCAGCTGTTAACTTTATTCTCTAAGTGTTTTTCTCCCCAGAAGAAGCTACAATGATGTTCTGCTGAGCTGTGGTGGCCTCATGGAGGGGGCCATTGGCTAGCACACTGCTGCCAATCACTTAAACAGTCTCCCTCTCCTGATAATAACTTTTTACTCTCTTTGACATTGAATGTGCTACTACTAGTTTACCTGTTTAATTATAGATTCACTAGGATAAATACAATAAAGTTTATCTCTCGCCAAATAGAATATTTACTAAGAAATCACAATGTAACCATAGAAACACTACTTGGTGTGTGTGCGTGTGTGTGTGTGTGTGTGTGTGTGTGTGTGTTTGTCTTCTCCATCCCCAGTGAGTCATGGAGGATGGCTGCTTATACTGAGCCAGGATCCTCTGGAGGTTTCTTCCTGTTAAAAGGGAGTTTTCCTCTCCACTGTCACTATATGCTTGCTTAGTATGAGGATTGCTGTAAAGACTCTGACACTAGTCAGTGACTCGATGCAACCTGCTGGGTTCCTTATATAGGAAACTTTTTCATATTGGTTTAATGAACTGACCTGTATTTGGATGTTTATTATGTGAATGTCCTTGAGACGACTTTGGTCCTGATTTGGTGCTTTAGAAATAAACTGGACTGAATTGGAGAGGAGGGCTATTCAGAGGTAGTTTCTTTTGGACAGCTACAGCTTATAAACTTGACCCTCCCATATTCCAGTCAGAATTGACAAAGCTCCTCAGATGAAAAACTCCAGCTCTGTGATTAAATGGCTGATGGATCTGTTGGTATCTAGATGGTACCTATCTAACCTTCTACACTGAAGTACGGCTGAATTGTGGTTAGCAACAGTAAACTCTGCTCTGATCAGTAACAGGAAGTACTAAAGTTTGTTGTCTTTGTGCGTCAGACCTTCAGCCCTGACAGCCGCTGGCTGGTCACCGTTGGGATGGACTGCACCATCCGTACCTGGGACCTCCCCTCTGGAAGGTGAGGGCATCAGGTCTGAGGGTGTTTGTGCAAACCAAACCCTCCTGTTTGTTGTTGCCACGCCCCCTGCTGGCAGCTTTGACAGTCGCCTGGTCTTTCTTTCCTCTTAGCCTGGTGGACTGCTTTCTGGTTGCCATGGCGCCTGTGGGCGTGTCTATGTCTCCAACCGGAGACTTCCTGGCAACGGCTCATGTGGACAGTCTTGGCGTTTACCTCTGGTTTGAGTCACTCAGTTATTGTTACCATGATCACATCGCTTAAGTCTCCCTGTATCGTCCAATTAAATTACATTTGTCCTTCTTCAGGGCCAATAGGAGTCTTTGTGGGCCTGTGGGGCTCCACCCCCTTCCATCTGACTACCAGCCAGCAGAGGAGATGCTGCCAGGTGTCTCCACAGAAGAAACATTGCAGGACATTTCTTTAGAAGATGCTGATGATGTGTATCAGTCAGCTGCACAGCTGGGGGCGGAGCTTGTGACACTGTCTCTGCTGCCAGAGTCCCGCTGGAAAAGTCTACTACACCTGGACACCATCAAGGTGAGCTGAATTACAGCCGGCAGGCCAAGCAAGCAGGTGGGTGTTTTTCTTACCTGTTGTTGTTTTACTTTACAGAAGAGAAACAAACCTACAGCGCCCCCTGTGGCTCCGCCCACTGCCCCCTTCTTCCTGCCAACAGTTCCTGGTCTCACACCTAGATTTGAGTTACCTCTAGGAACCACACATGATGCACAGGTAGATAGCTCAGGCTCCACCCCTGCAGTACACTGTCATTGCTCTGGGTCATGTGACTGACTTCTAAATAAGGTTCTCACTTCCTGTGTGTAAGTCAAAGGTCCTGCCCTGGGGTTCTCTCGCTCAGAGGTCTGAGTTCAGTTCATCTCTAGAGTCTGCTCTGCATTCCGGGTCATGTGAGTACACACCTGGCCTTCAAAGTAAAAGCCTTACCTCACAGCAGTGTTTACTGGAGACCAGCTGAACCAACTGTCCTTGTTTATTAAATCAGTGTGTTTGGAATCGTTCTGCCAAGAAGAGTCGATTAGTCACGCCTACGCTGCTCATCAAACCGGCATCAATGTTCATTTCTGAAGCTTTGTTTTGTCTCATAAGTGCTGCTGTAACCTCTGCTGTGTGTGTGTGTGTGTGTGTGACTGAAAATTGTTTTAAAACATTTGACATCACCAACAGTTGATGTGCCGCTGCGCCTCCTGAGAGACTGTGGGCCGTCAGCGCTGTCTGTGGAACTTGCCTCTCTGACATCAGAAGGAGGCGGGGCTAGCAGCCTCTTGGTTGGCTTCATTAGAATGATTGACAGCATGCTGGCGACTGGACGAGACTTTGACCTGAGTCATGCCTACTTGGCTCTTTTCCTGAAAGTGAGCCATTCAAAGAACTTCTTTGGTCTTTTATTGTGAAAAGGTTCCAGTTTTTTGTTTACTGTAATATTTTGTCTTTTCAGCTCCATCTGCGCACTCTTTCGCAGGATGCTGTTGCCATGGCAGCGTTGCTCCAGCTCTCATCCAGGCTGGAGGCTGGGTGGGCGGAGCTTAGATCATCATTCAACCAGTCATTGTGTTTGCTGTCATTCACAAAGAGTGCCATGCTGTGACACACACACATGCTTACGTGCACACACATATGTGCAGAGTCAGATTGTGTTTTAATAAAGTTTCCGGTTTTTGAATTGAGCTTCAGAGTTGCTTTGTTTGCAGAAGATGAACTGATTGATCAGTGATTGGTGTGGGGTTGGGCAGAAGTAACTGGGTACAGGTACTCGAGTAGTTAAACAATGTGTGGCAAGGTGGAGATATGAGGACCCGGGTGGGATTTGATCTCCAGACTCCCAGGTGAGAGTCACGTGTGCTAACCAGTCAGCCAAAGAGGCATCTCATTGGCCACGCAGCCAGTAGACAGGACACTCACCCTGTCACAGTACCATATCTGGTTTTCTGTGCAGTTTAGTTAAATTTATCCTGAATTATTCATTCAGTTATTGGTTAAATAGCCCTTTAAAACAGTCAACTAGACAGCCAAAGTGCCTAACAGATGACAAAGAAAACGAAAATCAAAAGTAAACATTAAGAACACACAAATCAGACGAGAAAGCCAGATGGGATCAAATCAGAAGTCCCCGTTACTGTGCACTAAAAGCTTTCCTGAATTAAAAGGTTTTAAGTTTAGATTTAAAAGGCCAGGGTCAGAGATGGAGCATAAGTCCAGAGGGAGCTGCTTCACAGAAAGTCCAGTCGCCCCAGTGTTTATTTCTTGTTTTTGGAAGAGCAACTGGGATGAAGACCGTAGGGCTCTACTGCTGGTGCTGAAGCTCAGGCCTGAAGTGCAGGATGAGGCCAAACCATTAAGAGCATTAAAGACGAACAATGCCACTGCCAATAAAACTGAAAAGGACCCTTCCATTAGAGCAAGCCTCTGATTGGTGGGTAGAATCAGCCCACATGGACTTAAGGCAAGGATGCGTGGAATCAACCGGGCCAGGCTGGGGCCGACTGGGGCTACCCGGCCCGGGCCGACCCGGTACAGATGGGAATGGCCCATTACTATCAGCAGACAGCAATGTCAGTAGGAAGTAGAGCCGTCTGCGCTACGTCGCTGTCTGAAGCCCGACTGGAATTTTTCAAAAATAGAAATGTTCTCCAAAAGCCAACAGCTGAGTGTACATTTTTTCAAGAACCTTTGAAAGGAAGGGCAGATGAGCGATGGGTCTAAATTAGCTGAAACCATGGGTTCCAAGTTGGCTTTTTTAAGAAGGGGCCTCACAACGACGTGCTTATAGCTCTTTTCCATCGCCTGGTCTGGAACGATCGGGTCTGGGTATTATGGACCGGTATGTTCCGGTGTCGGTGCAGGATCTCCTTGGGTGCAGGATCGGCTCGGGGTCCTTCGACACCCGAGACATCAAAGTAGTTGATTGGCTGAACATGAAGCTTACGGAAGTTACGTTATCACGTTATGATTTTGGTCAGAACAACTTTGCGGTAATAGTCTTAGCGGTTGTAGTCCTGTAGTCCAAAAATCAACACTTTTTGTAGAAAATATGTTTGAATTTCTAAAGGAAATGTAAAATATAAGCAAATGATAAACGGTGACCCTCAAAAGCTCTTGATGTTGATGAAATGGGGCAAAATAAAATATAAGAACTTTATTGAAAGACACCAAGCAATATTTAGAGTCAAAGAATGTATTTAGATAACAACTAAGGAAATATACAGACGAACTCCACATTAATACAAACAGATGTGGCTTCACATATAAGAACTGCTCTATTTTTTGTCCGTCCGATGTTGATTTTATGCAGTTTCACGTTCTTTACAAAACAAAGATAATATGGTGTTTTATTAACAAATTACAATCATAAAGAAAACATTTAGGTGTTAACAAGCAAGAATTTATTAACAAAACTGCTGATGTCTTTCCAAAACGTATGTGTGAAAGCCGAGTAGATTAGCAGTAATGTGACGTCATTTCTTCAATCGGCAGTCGAAGGACCCCGAGCCGATCCTGTACTGACACCGATATGGGCCGCACAGTTAGTAACTTTTTTAAAAAGTAAAGCAACCGGAAGGCAGTACGTTTCTTTATTCTGAAAATCTCGGAAAGCTTTGCTCCATTTCAACGTCCGATTTCCTATCTTTCCTTCCCCAAAAATGTCGCACTTGACCCGTTTCAGAGGCGTAGCGCGTAGAAAATAGAACCGGCGCGTATGGGCCGCGGCATGCTGCTCCTGAGACGCGGCCGACTCGCGCTGCTGGCGACTGCTGAAGGCTCCGGTGGAAAGAAGGGGTAAGCGTGAGGAGATGAAGGTGTGGAGAACTGTCTCAAGTTCAGAGTGAGACAGAATGGGACTCAGCATAGCAATGTTCCTGAGATGGAAGAAGGAAGAGCGAACAAGAGAATTGACATGAGAATCCAGGGTGAGAGCTGGGTCAAAGGTCACACCAAGATTCCTGACAGAAGGTTTGGTGTGAGAAGCAAGTTGACCAAGAGAGTCTCTGACTTTGGGAACCAGCTCGTCTGGGGCACAGATGAGGAGCTAAGTCTTATCTTCATTCAGCTGTAGAAAGCTCCCACCATCCAGGTTTTGATAGAGTCTAAGCAGGTGTGTAACAGCTGCAGCTTAGACATCTCATGGGGCTTAAAGGAGATGTACAGTTGGATGTCATCTGCATAAAGATGGTAGAAGATTCTTTTGAAGGAGCTCAGGATGTGCTGAAGAGGAAGCAGATAGAGGAGGAAGAGCAGAGGCCCCAGCACAGAACCTTGTGGGACACCATGGGTAAGGGAGGTGGTGGAGGACCTAAACTTGGAGACAGCCACAGAAAAGGAGCACTCAGAAAAATAAGAGGAGAACCACTCCAGAGTGGGCCAGTTTCAAATTCCCCTCTTTATTTCCTTCTGCTGAATGTGAAAGAACCCTTTGTGTGACAATGTTACTGTTCTTTTCCGTGTAAACCCATACAAAGTTAACCTGAGGATATGAAATGTGGATTTCCGCTACATTTGAGTTTTTTATAACTGAGTTCTCGAAACATGAAAGTTGCCCCTTTAAAATAGAAGGTAATTAGGCACAGGAAGTTGGCTCCCTGGTTTAATTCTCATTTACGAATTTTAAAACAAAACTCTAGAAAATTGGAGAGAACATGACGCTCTACATACCAGGAGGAGTGCTACTTTTCCTAGAAAAATAGTCTTGTGCTTTATAAAAATAAGCTTCGACAAACTAGAACTGCTTATTTCTCAGCGTTAATTGAGGAGAATAAGAATAATCCTAAATTTCTTTTCAGTACAGTTGCCAAACTTACACAGAATCATAGCTCTGAAGCATCTATTCCCTTAGCCCTCAGCAGCAATGACTTTATGGGATTTTTTTACAAGTAAAATTAATTCTATTAGAAACAAAATCTTTAGCATCCTCCCTAATGCGATTTCTTCTTCCTCAGTAAGTGAGGCAGCATCCGAGGTAACTGTAGAACCTCATCTGTGTTTGAACCGTTTTGATCTAGTTGAGCTTTCAGAGTTATCAAAAACATTAGCTTCATCTAAACCTTCAACTTGCATTTTAGATCCAATCCCAACCAAATTATTTAAAGATGCTTTTCTTTTGGTTACTGCCCCCATTCTAGATATAATCAATCTATCCTTAGTAAATGGGTATGTACCACAGGATTTGAAGGTTGCTGTAATCAAACCTTTACTTAAGAAGCCTTCTCTGGATCCAGATGACCCAATGAATTATAGACCAATATCTAACCTTCCATTTTTATCCAAAGTCCTGGAGAAAATAGTGGCCATCCAAGTATGTGAGCATTTTAACACTAATGCTCTGTTTGAGGAATTCCAGTCTGGTTTTAGAGAGTACCACAGCACTGAAACTGCATTAGTGAGAGTTACAAATGATATTCTTATGGCCTCGGATAAGAATCTTGTGTCTGTTCTAGTCTTGTTAGATATCAGTGCTGCTTTTGACACAGTAGATCACAATGTTCTTGTAGAAAGACTTGAACATGTTGTAGGGATCAAAGGAACAGCGCTAGGCTGGTTTAAATCCTACCTGTCTGATAGATTTCATTTTGTAAATGTACATGACAAATCTTCATACTCCAGGGTTACTTGTGGAGTACCATAGGGTTGAGTGCTTGGACCAATTGCTTTTACTATATATATGCTACTCAGTTATATTTATCCATTAACCCTGATGAACCAAATCAGTTAGTTAGATTACAGGCTTGTCTTGAAGACATAAAACATTGGATGACTCTAATTTTTTTGCTTTTAAATCAGGACAAGATGGACGTTCTCATCTTTGGACCTGAGATTTCAGAAAAAGAAATTGCTTAGTCAATCACCTGACCTGAACAGCATGAAGTCTCAGAGAATAATACAATAAATAAATATTTTTTGTATAAAAAATAAAATAATAAAATCCCATTAGGTGTCACACACACTGATGTGTGTGTAACATTTGTTCTCCGCATTTGACCCATCCCCTGGGGGAGCGGTAAGCTGCAGTGCAGACACAGCCGCGCTCGGGAACCATTTGGTGGTTTAACCCCCCAATCCAACCCTTAATGCTGAGTGTCAAGCAGGGAGGCATTGGGTCCAATTTTTCTTCCAAAGTCTTTGGTATGACCCGATCCTGATCTCCCAGTCTCAGGGCAGACACTCTACTACTGGGCCACTGAGCTGGTATAATAATAATAGTAAAAACATTTAAATACAAATGGAGGGTGAAAAAATCACAAGAGAGGTGTAATAAGCTAATCAATGTGATTAATTAAACACTATATGTGCATGTTCTACAAAGTAAAACCAAATGATGATAGGAATTAAAAAATGTAAAAAATATAACAATTGTATAAAAGAAAAATGAATATCATTATAAAAAATTGTTTAAATTGTAAATGAAAATAATTTGAATGTATCTTAGCAGTTTTAATGGCTTTTGCTGCTATAAAAGATGCGTGACATTCAAACATAGAACTTGCATCCCCTCCCGCACCCAACTTCCAAAGTAGACATACAATCACCCGCACACTTGTCCATGCACACACACACACACACACACACACACACACACACACACACACACACACAC
>SSNQ01034122.1:133514-156742 GCA_006942095.1 Nothobranchius kuhntae | reverse complement strand
TCGCCCCACTCCTGTGCCACCGTCGCAGGATATCTAAAATATCTAAAATGCAGTTAAAAAGTGTTTCCATTGGCTGTGCGTCATCAGGAGACACGGAGATGTACAACTGTGTATCGTCAGCGTAACTGTGGAAATTCACCCCATGTCTCCTGATGACGCTACCCAGAGGGAGCATATAGAGGTTAAAAAGCACTGGGCCTAGAATTGAACCCTGAGGCACACCACATGTGATGCTGTGGACCCCAGAGGAACAGGTATCCAAACTCACCATAAAAGTCCTGTCTGTGAGGTAGGAAGTGAACCAACTGTGAACAGCACCAGAGAGGCCGATCTGTTTTAAACGGGTTAAAAGAATAGTGTGGTCTACTGTATCAAAGGCAGCGCTTAGATCCAGCAGAACCAACACTGTTGCCCTCCGAGCATCATAATTTGTTCTGAGGAGAAGACTTTATCAATGATC
Source organism: Nothobranchius kuhntae (assembly GCA_006942095.1). Lineage (NCBI taxonomy): Eukaryota > Metazoa > Chordata > Actinopteri > Cyprinodontiformes > Nothobranchiidae > Nothobranchius > Nothobranchius kuhntae. The sequence goes on along the minus strand of SSNQ01034122.1, from coordinate 156,282 downwards.
TCAGCTTCAACCAAGACAAAACTGTCCAGTGTTTCCTCAGGTAGACACACACTCTCAGATTGATCGGGAGCAGCATGACACTGGGAGGAAAAAATGTTACGTCTGATGGTGTCTACCTTCCCCCTGAAGTGGGCTGCAAACTCCTCACAGAGAGCATCCGAGGGGGTTTTCTGGAGAGAACTAAATTCATGACCCAAAATATTTGTAATTGTGGAAAACAGAATTTTGGGATTATTTTTGTGTTCAGAGACGATTTTAGAAAAGTAATTATTTCTGGAATTTCTAACTGCTTTGTTGTATGATTTTAATAATTCAGTGTATATTTGTTTATTAATTGTGTTCTTATATTTCCTCCATTTTCTCTCCGCCGCCCTGCAAGATCTTTTCAACATTTTTAAGTTTTCATTGCTCCAAGTGGAAGCTGGTTTTGGCTGTAGCTTTTTAATTTTAGGTGGAGCGAGCAGATCCAGACTAGATGTAAGTCGACTGTTAAAATCATTAAAGATAAAATCACAGGGGACATTTAAATTAATAGGAGGGATCTTTTAAAAGTTTCCAGAAAACCAGCAGTCCCCTCCAGGGGTTAGATGGTGTTTCATTACAGTTCTCACAGAGGTCTCCTGCTGAATTATGCTGGTAATGCTAAAAAACACACAGAAATGATCTGAGATTGCTTAATCCACAACAAAGGACACACAGTTGGACAGACCATACGTGATGACCAAGTTCAGGGTGTGTCCTCTGTCGTGGGTTGGTTGTGCAACATGTTGTGTAAAATCCACATAACTCAAAATGTTTAAAAATTCAGTGGTAAAAGGGTCTGCAGGGTCATCTATGTGTAAATTAAAATCACCAGCTAAAATAATACTATCAAAAGAGTTGTGCAGAATTGATAAATCTACCTGGCTTTGAAAAAACCAGACTCCATCTCTCTTCTGGACCAATGTTTGGCTGAAGTGAGGGTTTGGCTTGCCATAATTTCCTTAAGCTAAATGATTCTAAGTCTGAGGCACTCCTGATGACCCCTAACAAAACAACACAAGTATCTTCTGATTTGGCCACTCTCCCTTTTGACCTCAAGCAGTGTGTTACCAACCTTGGGGTGAAAATTGATACACAGTTTTCCATGGGCCCTCAGATTAACGCAGTGGTCAGATCGTGTTTTTATCAGCTGCGCAGACTAGTCCGCTTAAAACCGATCCTGAAACGAGCACACCTGGAATCCGTAATCCATGCTTTTATCATCTCTCGACTGGATTATGCAAATTCCATTTTAATTGGTTTACCTGCCTCCGCTCTTAACAGGCTTCAAGTCGTACAGAACGCGGCAGCCAGGTTTTTAACAAACACTCCTAGGAGAGAACATATCACACCTGTACTGGCGCAGCTCCACTGGCTACCCGTAAACTTTAGGGTCAAGTTTAAAATCCTGACTTTAGTTTTTAAGGCCCTGAACGGTCTGGCACCGGATTACCTGTCGGATCTTGTCACTAGGTATGTGCCAAACCGGGCGTTGAGGTCTGCTGATTGCCTGCTGCTTCGTGTTCCACTAATGAAATACAAAACGCGGGGGCAGCGTGCTTTTGTCTATGCTGCTCCGACATTATGGAATGCACTTCCTCTTTCGGTGAGGCTGGCACCATCCCTCCTCCAGTTCAAATCGCTGCTGAAGGCTCACTTTTACGACCAGGCATTTTTAAATCCCTGACTTTTATTATTTTATTATGTGTATTTTTATTGACTGTAATTATCTGCCTTGTTGTGCATTTTATTGTTGACTGTGTATTGTTTTATATTGTGTTTTTACTTTTTATTCTGTACAGCACTTTGGTCGGCTGCCATGCCGTTTTTAAATGTGCTTTATAAATAAAGATGGTATGGTATGGTATGGTATAAAAACTCTGAAAATTCCTGTATAAAAAGTGCACTGTGCCTCAGAGGCCTATAAACAGTAACACATAAAATCTGAAGATCACTAAAAATGGCTGCACTATATTCGAAAGTGGTGAAGTTGTCAAATAAAACATGTTTTGCGGAAAGTGTAGAAGAGCTTATAAAAGCAGTTCCGCCTCCCTTTTTTCAATTTCTTATTGAATTAGTAAAATTAAAGTTTGGTGGGGAGGCCTCTGTGAGAACAGCAGGAGCATCCGAACTCAACCATGTTTCTGTCAAAAACACACGTTTAAGGTGCTTATCTAAAATTAGGTCATTTATAATAAAAGTTTTGTTCAGCAGAGAGCGAACATTTAAAAGAGCCATGATGATAGTAACTAAAGATGGAGTGACTGTGTGATTTACTGGGGGTGAGATTCTTGACAACTGTTTAAGATTATTAAGATTAGACCGGTTAGTTTTATGTTTATGTGATCGCTCTCTGCTGATGACAGGCATGTGAGAGGTGTACAAGGGTCCAAGTCCAATATGTGGGTTACTGTTAAAATCATAACTGGGTTCATAGGATTCTGGACCAGTGGGACATCATGATGTGGGGGGAGGAGGTTGGGGCGTGGGGTAGCTGGGGGTGGTGTGGTGGGTAAAGGTGGTCGTGAGCAGGCCAGGCTCATTTTAAGTGTGTGGGTACCCTGTCAATTTAGATGGAGTCCGTCAGGCCCAAACAGATGCTTCCTGCCCCAAATAATGTTAAAAAAAATGTTAAAATTGTCAATAAAAGCCTGGACACACACACACACACACACACACGCAGCTCAGTAAAGGGGGTAAACCAACACACCTTTATGCTAAGATTTAGCACTAACAGGAAGTGACGTCAGCTGATTGCTGACTAATGCCAAACTAAAACGGGAAGCCAAACAAAGCGCAGCGCAGGCGCAGTAGAGTGGTTTACTAATGTCCAGCGGCGACAAACGACTTGAAACTTTGTTTTCTTGCATTCTCGGAATTGTTGTGTTGGTTTACTTCACTTTTGTTGCTTTCCCGGTAAACTGAAGCCGCAGCTGAGACGTACTGCCACAGGTCCGAACTGGAAGTGAGGAAGGGAAGTTCGGACCGGTTCAGGTAAAGTTCTGGCCCGCTTAAGTTTGGAGTCGTTTAATGTTTTCTCAACTCAAAATTCGCTAATCGAACAAAAACAATTGAGAAGCAGCTAGTCCCTGTTGGCCTGGAGCCATGCTAGTCCAAGGCGTTCAAATGAAGACGACCTTCTATAAGTTACAAAAGTATACAAAAATACTTCAAAAATTATTAAAAATATGTTTAAAATGAGAAGAAATACAACTTGTGATTACAAATGTAAGGAAAGGGAGAGAGAGAACGAATAGGAAAGAGGGGAGGTGGAGAAGGTCCCACCAAACCTGAACTGGTGAGTTTTTTTTAAAGGAGACCACTGAGTCCACTGATCTCAGGCTCAGGTAGAGGTCCAGAGTCTGGGGCTCACAGCAGCAGCTGCAGCTTTGTTCTTGATGGATAAGTTAGTAATAAATGTGAAGTTTAAACATGAGCTGTAACTGGATTTACATCTTTGTTGTATTTAATGTTCATTTGCAGCGTCTGATCCCACTGATGTCAGCATTATTAATAATTATATATCAGCTTTAGTCTGGGATGGACCCATATCATTAACACGCTGTCCTCTTTATGTTAAATAGCCTTAGACTAGCTTACAGCTGCTAACATAACACATGTAAGCTACTTTACTGGTGTGACTATATATGTACTCTGGTCACACGTGTCAAATGTCTGATTTTAATGACCTATGTAATGTTTTATCCTCAGCGTGTAATATGAGAGCTAAACGGTTTCCAGCGCTAACTTTATGGTCACATGACCACAAACGTATATTCTTAAAGCTCACAGCTGCTCAGCAGAAACAACGTCCTCCAGCAGAAACCTCCAGACTCTGGAGCAGAACATGAAAACCACATAAATGATGAAACTTTAACAAAGCAGGTGGAGAAACGAGCTGAAGTGGACTTCTGGCGTTGCCATGGAGACATGTAAATTCTGCACGCTCTGATTAAACAGCTCCAGATACACAGCTTTAATCAAACAGCTGATGGTCTCTGTTTTAGTTCTGATATCTTTGTGGTCCTCGTAGGCATGAATGAATAATTATTTCTCTGGATCATCATTTATCTATCGATTAATAGGGTCTGCTTACATGCGTGTTAGCCTTGATTGGAAACCAAGCATCGTTGGAGGTACCGTAGCAGGCACACTTTTATCAGGATAGCCCTGATGTTCTGAGCCCACTTAGAGAAATATCCCCTGGTCCCCGTAGACCTGGCCCTAATTTATCATCCTCGGTCATCTGGCCTCTCGTACACACCTTCCTCCACACTCGTCTGATGATAAATGCCACCTGTAATCTTTACCACTCTCTTTATTCTGCTCTCCCCAACTGTTCCACCTTCCTCAGGATCCACTGATTTCCCTATTTCCTACTCACTTTCTCTCTTTCTTTAAAATTTTTAATCACAATTGCCTATTTTTTGCTCATTTTAAATATATTTTTAACCATTTTCTAAATTCTTTTGCACCTGTTCTAGTTATCGGGTACATAACTGTTACACCTGTTCTAGTTATCGGGTACATAACTGTTACACCTGTTCTAGTTATTGGGTACGTAACACCTGTTACACCTGTTCTAGTTGTCGGGTACATAACTGTTACACCTGTTCTAGTTATCGGGTACATAACAACAGTTACACCTGTTCTAGTTATCGGGTACATAACAACAGTTACACCTGTTCTAGTTATCGGGTACATAACAACAGTTACACCTGTTCTAGTTATCGGGTACATAACAGTTACACCTGTTCTAGTTATCGGGTACATAACAGTTACACCTGTTCTAGTTATCGGGTACATAACTGTTACACCTGTTCTAGTTATCGGGTACATAACTGTTACACCTGTTCTAGTTATCGGGTACATAACTGTTACACCTGTTCTAGTTATCGGGTACATCACAACATTTACAACTGTTCTAGTTATCGGGTACATAACTGTTACACCTGTTGTAGTTATCGGGTACGTAACACCTGTTATACCTGTTCTAGTTATCGGGTAAGTAACACCTGTTACACCTGTTCTAGGTATCGGGTACATAACAACAGTTACTCCTGTTCTAGTTATCAGGTACGTAACACCTGTTATACCTGTTCTAGTTATCGGGTACGTAACACCTGTTACACCTGTTCTAGTTGTTGGGTACGTAACTCCTGTTACACCAGTTCTAGTTTTCGGGTACGTAACACCTGTTACACCAGTTCTAGTTACCGGGTACGTAACACCTGTTACACCAGTTCTAGTTGTCGGGTACGTAACACCTGTTACACCAGTTCTAGTTACCGGGTACGTAACACCTGTTACACCAGTTCTAGTTGTCGGGTACGTAACACCTGTTACACCAGTTCTAGTTGTCGGGTACATAACAGCAGTTACACCTGTTCTAGTTATCGGGTACATAACAACAGTTACAACTGTTCTAGTTATCGGGTGCATAACTGTTACACCTGTTCTAGTTATCGGGTACGTAACACCTGTTATACCTGTTCTAGTTATCGGGTACGTAACACCTGTTACACCTGTTCTAGTTATCGGGTACATAACAGCAGTTACACCTGTTCTAGTTATCGGTTACATAACTGTTACACCTGATCTAGTTATGGGGTACGTAACACCTGTTATACCTGTTCTAGTTATCGGGTACGTAACACCTGTTACACCAGTTCTAGTTTTCGTGTACGTTACACCTGTTCTAGTTATCGGGTACATAACTGTTACACCTGTTCTAGTTATCGGGTACATAACTGTTACACCTGTTCTAGTTATCGGGTACATAACTGTTACACCTGTTCTAGTTATCGGGTACATAACTGTTACACCTGTTCTAGTTTTTGGGTACATAACAACATTTACAACTGTTCTAGTTATCGGGTACATAACTGTTACACCTGTTGTAGTTATTGGGTACGTAACACCTGTTACACCTGTTCTAGTTATCGGGTAAGTAACACCTGTTACACCTGTTCTAGTTATCGGGTGCATAACAACAGTTACTCCTGTTCTAGTTGTCAGGTACGTAACACCTGTTATACCTGTTCTAGTTATCGGGTACGTAACACCTGTTACACCTGTTCTAGTTGTTGGGTACGTAACTCCTGTTACACCAGTTCTAGTTTTCGGGTACGTAACACCTGTTACACCAGTTCTAGTTACCGGGTACGTAACACCTGTTACACCAGTTCTAGTTGTCGGGTACGTAACACCTGTTACACCTGTTCTAGTTGTCGGGTACATAACAGCAGTTACACCTGTTCTAGTTATCGGGTACATAACAACAGTTACAACTGTTCTAGTTATCGGGTACATAACTGTTACACCTGTTCTAGATATCGGGTACATAAAAGTTACACCTGTTCTAGTTATCGGGTACATAACTGTTACACCTGTTCTAGTTATCGGGTACATAACACCTGTTACACCTGTTCTAGTAGTTGTCGGGTACATAACTGTTACACCTGTTCTAGTTATCGGGTACGTAACACCTGTTACACCTGTTCTAGTTATCGGGTACGTAACACCTGTTACACCTGTTCTAGTTATCGGGTACGTAACAGCTGTTACACCTGTTCTAGTTATCGGGTACATAACAACAGTTACAACTGTTCTAGTTATCGGGTGCATAACTGTTACACCTGTTCTAGTTATCGGGTACGTAACACCTGTTATACCTGTTCTAGTTATCGGGTACGTAACACCTGTTACACCAGTTCTAGTTTTCGTGTACGTTACACCTGTTCTAGTTATCGGTACATAACTGTTACACCTGTTCTAGTTATCGGGTACATAACTGTTACACCTGTTCTAGTTATCGGGTACATAACTGTTACACCTGTTCTAGTTATCGGGTACGTAACACCTGTTATACCTGTTCTAGTTATCGGGTACGTAACACCTGTTACACCTGTTCTAGTTATCGGGTACATAACTGTTACACCTGTTCTAGTTATCGGGTACATAACTGTTACACCTGTTCTAGATATCGGGTACATAACTGTTACACCTGTTCTAGTTATCGGGTACGTAACACCTGTTATACCTGTTCTAGTTATCGGGTACGTAACACCTGTTACACCTGTTCTAGTTATCGGGTACATAACTGTTACACCTGTTCTAGTTATCGGGTACATAACTGTTACACCTGTTCTAGTTATTGGGTACATAACTGTTACACCTGTTCTAGTTATCGGGTACATAACTGTTACACCTGTTCTAGTTATCGGGTACGTAACACCTGTTACACCTGTTCTAGTTATCGGGTACATAACTGTTACACCTGTTCTAGTTATCGGGTACATAACTGTTACACCTGTTCTAGTTATCGGGTACATAACACCTGTTATACCTGTTCTAGTTATCGGGTACGTAACACCTGTTACACCTGTTCTAGTTATCGGGTACATAACTGTTACACCTGTTCTAGTTATCGGGTACATAACTGTTACACCTGTTCTAGTTATCAGGTAAGTAACACCTGTTATACCTGTTCTAGTTATCGGGTACGTAACACCTGTTACACCTGTTCTAGTTGTTGGGTACGTAACTCCTGTTACACCAGATCTAGTTTTCGGGTACGTAACACCTGCTACACCTGTTCTAGTTGTCGGCTACATAACAGCAGTTACACCTGTTCTAGTTATCGGGTACATAACAACAGTTACAACTGTTCTAGTTATCGGGTGCATAACTGTTACACCTGTTCTAGTTATCGGGTATGTAACACCTGTTATACCTGTTCTAGTTATCGGGTACGTAACACCTGTTACACCTGTTCTAGTTATTGGGTACATAACAGCAGTTACACCTGTTCTAGTTATCGGTTACATAACTGTTACACCTGATCTAGTTATGGGGTACGTAACACCTGTTATACCTGTTCTAGTTATCGGGTACGTAACACCTGTTACACCAGTTCTAGTTTTCGTGTACGTTACACCTGTTCTAGTTATCGGGTGCATAACTATTACACCTGTTCTAGTTATCGAGTACGTAACACCTGTTATACCTGTTCTAGTTATTGGGTACATAACACCTGTTATACCTGTTCTAGTTATTGGGTACATAACAGCAGTTACACCTGTTCTAGTTATCGGGTACATAACTGTTACACCTGTTCTAGTTATCGGGTACATAACTGTTACACCTGTTCTAGTTATCGGGTACATAACTGTTACAACTGTTCTAGTTATCGGGTACATAACTGTTACACCTGTTCTAGTTATCGGGTACATAACTGTTACACCTGTTCTCGTTTTTGGGTACAGAACAACATTTACAACTGTTCTAGTTATCGGGTACATAACTGTTACACCTGTTGTAGTTATCGGGTATGTAACACCTGTTATACCTGTTCTAGTTATCGGGTACGTAACACCTGTTACACCTGTTCTAGTTATCGGGTACATAACAACAGTTACTCCTGTTCTAGTTATCAGGTAAGTAACACCTGTTATACCTGTTCTAGTTATCGGGTACGTAACACCTGTTACACCTGTTCTAGTTGTTGGGTACGTAACTCCTGTTACACCAGATCTAGTTTTCGGGTACGTAACACCTGCTACACCTGTTCTAGTTGTCGGCTACATAACAGCAGTTACACCTGTTCTAGTTATCGGGTACATAACAACAGTTACAACTGTTCTAGTTATCGGGTGCATAACTGTTACACCTGTTCTAGTTATCGGGTACATAACTGTTACACCTGTTCTAGTTATCGGGTACATAACTGTTACACCTGTTCTAGTTATCGGGTACATAACAACATTTTCAACTGTTCTAGTTATCGGGTACATAACACCTGTTACACCTGTTGTAGTTATCGGGTACATAACACCTGTTACACCTGTTCTAGTTATCGGGTACATAACAGCAGTTACACCTGTTCTAGTTATCGGTTACATAACTGTTACACCTGATCTAGTTATGGGGTACGTAACACCTGTTATACCTGTTCTAGTTATCGGGTATGTAACACCTGTTACACCAGTTCTAGTTTTCGTGTACGTTACACCTGTTCTAGTTATCGGGTGCATAACTGTTACACCTGTTCTAGTTATCGAGTACGTAACACCTGTTATACCTGTTCTAGTTATTGGGTACATAACAGCAGTTACACCTGTTCTAGTTATCGGGTACATAACTGTTACACCTGTTCTAGTTATCGGGTACATAACTGTTACACCTGTTCTAGTTATCGGGTACATAACTGTTACACCTGTTCTAGTTATCGGGTACGTAACACCTGTTATACCTGTTCTAGTTATCGGGTACGTAACACCTGTTACACCTGTTCTAGTTGTCGGGTACATAACAACAGTTACAACTGTTCTAGTTATCGGGTACATAACTGTTACACCTGTTCTAGGTATTGGGTACATAACAACAGTTACAACTGTTCTAGTTATCGGGTACATAACTGTTACACCTGTTCTAGGTATTGGGTACATACCAACATTTACACCTGTTCTAGTTATTGGGTACATAACTGTTACACCTGTTCTAGTTATCGGGTACATAACTGTTACACCTGTTCTAGTTTTTGGGTACATAACATTTACAACTGTTCTAGTTATCGGGTACATAACTGTTACATCTGTTCTAGTTATTGGGTACATAACTGTTACACCTGTTCTAGTTATCGGGTACATAACTGTTACACCTGTTCTAGTTATCGGGTACGTAACACCTGTTACACCTGTTCTAGTAGTTGTCGGGTACATAACTGTTACACCTGTTCTAGTTATCGGGTACATAACTGTTACACCTGTTCTAGTTATCGGGTACGTAACACCTGTTACACCTGTTCTAGTTATCGGGTACGTAACACCTGTTATACCTGTTCTAGTTATCGGGTACATAACAACAGTTACAACTGTTCTAGTTATCGGGTACATAACTGTTACACCTGTTCTAGTTATCGGGTACATAACAACATTTACACCTGTTCTAGTTATCCGGTACATAACTGTTACACCTGTTCTAGTTATCGGGTACATAACTGTTACACCTGTTCTAGTTATTGGGTACGTAACACCTGTTATACCCGTTCTAGTTATCGGGTACGTAACACCTGTTACACCTGTTCTAGTTATCGGGTACATAACAGCAGTTACACCTGTTCTAGTTATCGGGTACATAACTGTTACACCTGTTCTAGTTATCGGGTATGTAACACCTGTTATACCTGTTCTAGTTATCGGGTACGTAACACCTGTTACACCAGTTCTAGTTTTCGTGTACGGTACACCTGTTCTAGTTATCGGGTGCATAACTGTTACACCTGTTCTAGTTATCGAGTACGTAACACCTGTTATACCTGTTCTAGTTTTTGGGTACATAACAGCAGTTACACCTGTTCTAGTTATCGGGTACATAACAGTTACACCTGTTCTAGTTATTGGGTACATAACTGTTACACCTGTTCTAGTTATCGGGTACATAACTGTTACACCTGTTCTAGTTATCGGGTACGTAACACCTGTTACACCTGTTCTAGTTGTCGGGTACGTAACACCTGTTACACCTGTTCTAGTTGTCGGGTACATAACAACAGTTACAACTATTCTAGTTATCGGGTACATAACTGTTACACCTGTTCTAGGTATTAGGTACATACCAACATTTACACCTGTTGTAGTTATTGGGTACATAACTGTTACACCTGTTCTAGTTATCGGGTACATAACTGTTACACCTGTTCTAGTTATCGGGTACGTAACACCTGTTACACCTGTTCTAGTAGTTGTCGGGTACATAACTGTTACACCTGTTCTAGTTATCGGGTACATAACAACAGTTACAACTGTTCTAGTTATCGGGTACATAACTGTTACACCTGTTCTAGTTATCGGGTACGTAACACCTGTTATACCTGTTCTAGTTATCGGGTACATAACAACAGTTACAACTGTTCTAGTTATCGGGTACATAACTGTTACACCTGTTCTAGTTATCGGGTACATAACAACATTTACAACTGTTCTAGTTATCGGGTACATAACTGTTACACCTGTTCTAGTTATCGGGTACATAACTGTTACACCTGTTCTAGTTATCGGGTACGTAACACCTGTTATACCTGTTCTAGTTATCGGGTACGTAACACCTGTTATACCTGTTCTAGTTATTGGGTACGTAACACCTGTTACACCTGTCATAGTTATCGGGTACGTAACACCTGTTACACCAGTTCTAGTTTTCGGGTACGTAACACCTGTTACACCAGTTCTAGTTGTCGGGTACGTTACACGTGTTCTAGTTATCGGGTGCATAACTGTTACACCTGTTCTAGTTAGCGGTTACGTAACACCTGTTATACCTGTTCTAGTTATCGGGTACGTAACACCTGTTATACCCGTTCTAGTTATCGGGTACGTAACACCTGTTATACCTGTTCTAGTTATAGGGTACGTAACACCTGTTATACCTGTTCTAGTTATCGGGTATGTAACACCTGTTATACCTGTTCTAGTTATCGGGTACGTAACAACAGTTACTCCTGTTCTAGTTGTCGGGTACGTAACACCTGTTACACCTGTTCCAGTTGTCGGGTACGTAACACCTGTTACACCAGTTCTAGTTGTCGGGTACGTAACACCTGTTACACGTGTTCTAGTTGTCGGGTACGTAACACCTGTTACACGTGTTCTAGTTGTCGGGTACGTAACACCTGTTACACCTGTTCTAGTTGTCGGGTACGTAACACCTGTTACACCTGTTCTAGTTGTCGGGTACATAACAACAGTTACTCCTGTTCTAGTTGTCGGGTACGTAACACCTGTTCTAGTTATCGGGCACGTAACACCTGTTATACCTGTTCTAGTTATCGGGTACGTAACACCTGTTATACCTGTTCTAGTTATCGGGTACGTAACAACAGTTATACCTGTTCTAGTTATCGGGTACGTAACAACAGTTATACCTGTTCTAGTTATCGGGTACGTAACAACAGTTATACCTGTTCTAGTTATCGGGTACGTAACAACAGTTGCACCTGTTCCAGTTGTCGGGTACGTAACACCTGTTACACCTGTTATAGTTGTCGGGTACGTAACACCTGTTACACCTGTTCTAGTTATCGGGTACATAACAGCAGTTACACCTGTTCTAGTTATCGGGTACATAACAACAGTTACATCTGTGTTTTACCAAACAAACCTCAGAAACACTCCTCCTTCAGATAAAAGTTGCTGATTTTGTGGATAAGAAAATCTCTATGTGTCATGACATTTAACTGTAGCCTTGTATTAGGAAGATATGCACGTGTGTGTGAGTGTAGATCATGATTACCTCGTCATATCAAACATTACTGATCATAACCTATAAGTCTTTCATTGTAATAATAATATTCATTTCAACTTCATTGATTTAGGCACAGATTAATCAAAACATTATTGCTTTGGTTCTTTTTTTGTACCTTTGACTATATGGTGAAGGTCTAAAATGTTGTAGTATTTTTATTAGTATTACTTCAAGCCACACCTTCTTTTGTTGATTGCTCCTATATTTCTGAATTAGTCTTGCAGGAAAACGTGAAGAAATAGAAGAATTTTTCAATGACCTTTTTATTGTTTTTGAGTGTAGTGTATTAAAATTCTGCCTTCTGTCCGTGCCTCAAGGCAGCCGTGGCTATGACGCAGCTCATCAACACCAGTGTGTGAATGGGTGAATGAGTCACTGTAGTTTTAAACATTTTGGAGACCTCTGACTCAAATAGGTGCTACACAGGTGCAGATCATTTATCATCCACGTGGAGCAGGACTGGGTGCTGTGGTTTAGCGTAATCGATAATGGTAATGAAGACATCAAATAACACTTGATTTGATTTGCTTGTTGTCATAGTGATGAAGAGGGGGCGGGTTCTAGCTGTGCTTGTGGGTGGTCTCTTCTGCTTTGCTGTGATGTCACTGTACCGTATGCTGGAGCTGATGCAGAGGGCGGAGCCTGAGCAACATAGGGGCACACCATATGGACAGGTGGATGAAGTATGTAACTACAAACCTAAACTTCCTGTTTCAAAGTAAAAGGTTATCTAATGCAAGTTTCAACTTCCTGTTTGTTAAATTTCACTTCATAGCCATATCTGTAGAATGCACACTCATAACTTTACAACCAAACTTAACCTTTAATGAATGTTTTTAATAAAGATGAAATGTATATTATTTGAAACATTAACAATCCAGCGGTCTGTGTTCAGGATCTGTCCCAGCTTCAACAGAAGATTGACAGGTTGGAGCATCTTCTGGTGGACAACAATCACCTGGTTGCTCAGCTGCGTGACTCGCTGCTGCATAAAAGATCCAACAGTAGCTTAGACTCCGCCCACAGACGAGTAGAACTGCTTCCTGGCTGCCGAATAGCTGAGGACATGAAGGGAAGTGCTGACGGAGTTCAGGTGAGGTTCCTACTGGGTTTGGAATATTTTCATATTGAGTGATTTTTGGGTTGTGCAATAGCGCTGCCATGCAGGAAGAAGTTTGTAGGTTTGAATCCCAACCAGGGATCATCTGTATAACACACATAAATCACACACACATTCTATAAATGACTGATTAAAGCCACGATTACCTTCTATAAAGGGTTTGAACCCCTGAAATATCCGAGTGAAATAAATTCAGTCTACTACTGATTTGCAACATTGATGTTTCATCTCCACAAATACCCCAAGCTTGGAGGAGTTCTGCGGTGTGTTGGAGTTGCTAATGCTAACAGTTAGCTTCTACTAGCAGAGACCTTCTCAGCTGTTTTCTGTTCAGAGAGTCAAAATGGCCTAACATCTATTAACATGACACCGAGGCCCAGGCTGAGGCCTTTCCCCGGAGCTAGCTCTGAAGTCACGTGGATGCTCATTAATTATTCAAATCCTCTTAAACAGAAGAGTTTCAAATAAATCCACCCCTCAGAGTTGTCATGAGTGTAAACTAGATCTACTAAACCTAGAATATGTTTCTGAACCAGGCTGTAAACATGTTTATTTCTGCTGTCAAGTTGGCTTTTTTAACATGGGAGTCAATGAGGATTTGCTCACTTCTGACACCAGCCCCTAGTGGATGAGGGTGGAACTGCAAGCTTGCCACTTCCTTGCTTGCTTCGTATCCAGAACCGAATTATGGGGCTTGTTTCAACGAGGCAGAGAACACAAGCTGTGATTGGTCAGGATGCTGCTTTTGTCAACAGCACTGCTATTGTGCCCTCAAAATATTAAGAGAGCCAGATATATCTAGTGACAGACAAGGAGCAGTTTGAAGAACACCTCACAGAAAAACTCTTAACAACATGATCGCTTTATTCACCCGTGACTGGAGGAGTTAAAAGATAGGCAGCAAGCATTTTATTCGCGGATGGAAACAACGGTAAACGTGGGTTTGGAGGGGGCGAGCGCATGAAGAGGTGGAGAATGAGGGACAAATTAGTCTGTGCTGGAAAGTCTCTAAAATACAGAAAACACAATATAAACACAATAGTAAATGCACTATCTTGGACCGGATACATGACAGGATACCCCAGAACAGCTCTACGCCTTCTGTTGACCTGCAGGGATTGCTTTTCAACACTCCGCAGGAGACGGAGAAGTCTGAAGTTTCCCATACAAGGAACCCAGCAGGTTGCATCGAGTCACTGACTAGTGTCAGAGTCTTTACAGCCATCCTCATACTAAGCAAACAAAACTGAGGTAATAATGAAGGGGTGCTTGAGCACCTGACCCTTTTGTCTGAAGTTCCCAAAGTGTCCTTTTTCCAGTCTTCTGTGTAGCAATTAACTACCTTCTGACCTTCCGTGATGCTACATCTGTCAGATTTTACTGTTCAAAACTGTCATACTTGGATACAGGCCAGAAACTAGGACCATGCGGAGGCAGCTCCCTCAAACTGAAGCCTATTTTCCCTTAGACCCACCCACAAGCTCACTGATTGGCTCTGGCATGTCATGCTAATGTGTGATTGGTTGTTCCTACTGTCGCTGTAACTCGCAGCCATGGAGACGACAGACTGGTGTTTTGCCTGTTGGCAGCAGTCTGCGTTCATCTAGCTGTAAGTTTTATTCTGCCTGCTTCACGTCAGCTGGAGAGCTTTTGTTTACATTAACTTTTGAGTCCGTGGTGTGTGTGTGTGTGTGCGTGTGTGTGTGTGTGGAGCACAGTCAGGTAGCAGCATGTCTGAGACAGACGTGGACGCGAGAGAGACTTCTGATGTGAAGTTAGAGAAACTCATACAACAAAGAATCACAGATGATGTTTCTCACTCTAGAATCTCTGTGTCATAACTTCTGAATGCCTGATCCAATTAAAATATTTCCAATGGTTTCTAAAAGGACATAAAACAAGCTTTCCAACGAGGTATTTCATGATGTAAATCATATTTCTCCAAATATCGCTATTAGCAGTGTGTGATTTGTGAAAAAAGCATGAGGGGTGGTGGTGGTATTGGGGGGGAGGGGGGGGGGTAGTTTTTTCACTTTATATTTATGAAAACTACAACATGTATAAACTACAATGCGTATAAACTACAATGCGTATGAACTACAATGCGTATAAAACTACACCGCGTATAAAACTACAGCATGTATAAAACTACAGCACGTATAAAACTGCAACACGTATAAAACCACAAAACCACAACACGTACAAAACCACAGCACATATAAAACTACAGCACGTATAAATCTACAACACGTATAAAACTACAACTTGTATAAAACCACAACACGTATAAAACCACAACACGTATAATACCACAACACTTATAAAACAACAGCACTAAGGCTGCACAATATATCGAAAAATTATCGTCATCGCGATAGCAGGACGTGCGATAGGCCCATCGCAAAGCACGTCAAAAACGGCGATAAATGTTGGGTTCAAATATTTCCATCCGTGTCATACATCACCTTTTTGTAAACCAGCTCTGTTTTTTACGTGGAAGTATTATTTGACCAATCAAATGTAGCCCTTCTGAAATGCGGCCAATCAGATGGGTCCGTTCATGTAATACGCCCCCCCCCCCTACGTAGACCCTTAGGATGGAAAGCAACACCCGAACTGAGTTAGCGGCGCCGTTCCCTTGTTTGTCATGCTGGCTCAGAGCAATGAACGCACTTTGTGCTGAGGTTTCTGGAATCAGCGCTGCTTTCAAACGTGAACGTGAGTCCGTTCGGTGTCGTTAAGCAGCTGATAATAACCGGGCTGACTCCGACACATGCCGGTGAACCAACCCACCTCCCTCCATGTCGCTAGTGTTCCACCGGGTGGTGATATTAGCCCCGTGCTCTAGTTAGCTTCCAGCTAAAAGGCTACAGCACTCTCCTCCCAGTCCCACCCTGCTAAAGAGGGTCTGGAAAAGTTCCCCCACACATCAAAGTGATTTTTCATTTATGAGCTTTTATAACCTTGTTAATCAGGATAGTTGATTTGCTGCTGCACATAAACTGTCAGTCAGAAGCTCTGCTAGCCGGTTGTGTTAGAGGAGCTAGTTCAATTTGTTAGCTTGTTATCAGAATCATAGTTGCAGTTTCATCATCTGAGCTGCTTTTTAAGATCTAGGTAAACTTGTTCAATTTGGGGTTAAAAACAAACGTTTTCACATTTTCCATGTAGTTTTTTTGCCAGTTCCTCTTCTGAAAGGTAGACAATTGTTTTTCTCTTTCCCTCAGAAAATCGTAATATTCTCCTAGTTTGGCCCTGCACAGTTCACTTCCCAATAGCAGCAACAGCCTTATATCATAACCACACAAGTGGAGAAAATGTTCAGTAGCAATGAGAGAATTTGCTGTTGCATTTAAGTGATGTTAACTATTATTTAACATTTAAACTTATTTTCTGATTTTATTTATTGAAAAAACCCTGGTAAGGGATGTTTTTCTATATTGGGAGCATCAGAAAAAATGTTATGGTGGTGGTGATGTTTTAAAGTCACTGAGAAACTGCATGCATGCAGTTTGTTGTTTTGTTGCTAATACAGTAGCAGGTGCAGCTGCATATGTTTGCAATAAAAATGTTATGTTGTAATCAGTGGCGGCTGGTGAAAAATATTTTTGGTGGGGCTGTGCTATTTTTTTTATTTTTAAACAAACTTGTGCTTTCTGAGCTTTGTGCACAACTTCACTATTTCCTGAATTAAGCACAGCTCTTTTATTTCCTGTCTTACATCATTGGACAAACTGATTAATCCAGGTGTGTCTGACTATTGGCACACTGCCTTGCAGACCAAGGTTGAAAAATACTGCATTAAATTGCACATAAAATAACACGACCATAAATGGTAAATAGGCAATGCAAGAGGCAAGTAACAAAAACATTTTGTTTAATTTCAACATTTGAGCGAACACCAAAAATTATGAGCAGGTCACTGTTACAGTAATGGTAGTAAACACCACTTAGACAAAATGCCAGAAATTTACACTGTTAAATATTTCTGGAGTGTTGTGCCAAGGTCAACTTTATACAAAGATCAAGTGGATGCATTTGTGTGTGTGTGATACCTCATTTGTACAGAAATTTTGCCCTTCTGAGTGGCAAAGCTCTCGATTAGCTTTTTATTGAAGTCAGGAATGTTTGTGACAAGCTTTTTTTTCCATGGAGAGCATGGCAAGAGCGTTCAGCCCATCCTGTGTCATGGTGTTCCTCAAGGAAAGTCTTAATCCTCTTTAAAGTAGAAAAGCACCTTTCTGATTCGGCTGTGGTCATGGGTGTGGTGACAAGAATCTTCTTTTGCATGGCTCAGGATGGTGTGAAAAACCTGTCATATGATAAATAAAAAACAACACATAAGTACATAGGAAACACTTTCATAAGAAATAATGTCATCAGTATCCTCTTACAAATGTCATATTTCCCAGTTTTTGGGACAATAAAACATTTCTGATTCTCAATCAGATGTTTTTACATTCGAGGTAAAAACATCTCATTGAGAATCAGAAATGTTTTATTATCCCAAAAGGGAAATTTGTTTGCTGCAGCAGAAGTGTAACAAGTAAACTGGAATCAGATTGATGTATGTACAAATTTACATGAAATACACATTTACGTGATTAAATATGTATAATAAGTATGTGTGTTGAAATTAGTTTTTACAGTTATTGCACATTAAACACGTTATTAAACAAATGTCCCGGTTTGTGGGACAACCAAGGATTTCTGATTCTGATTGTCTTGTTCACAGAAATGTAATGTACAGCTTACCTCTGCACCCAGCTGCTGTTGTTCCCTGCATGGCAACGTTAGCTCTGCTGCCTAGCATGGCTAGCTTCACCGTGTTGTTGTCCATGTGTGCCCGGGATGACTCGTGTTTCTTCACCTTCTCAGAAAAATGTTTCATGTCTGTAACTCCTGACTCATCCATGCCTTATCTGTCCCAGCCGTTTTGAATAACAAACACGGAAAGCAAAATAACGCATTAGCGTGATTGCATCCAGCTAGCCTAGCCTTCCTGGTGTACCAATTTCGGGAGAAGCCTAGTGTGTACAGTTTATCTCTCTCCTTCTCCTGCTGGCTTATCTTTACGTCAGGCTGATCTGGTCCAAGCTCTTTGACATTAAGTTTTTCCACCATAGTTCTCCTCTCGAACGGATACTGGAGAAGAGACCGAACTGAATTCAGTGGCTGCTGAGATCCGGTATCCATGCTGGTTGTAGTCACCGGCGGCGTCCATGTTACATCTGCGTCACGACCAAAAACGACTCTGCCGAGTTCTACCGAACACCAACGAATCCTTTGGCGGTAGCTCCATCGCCCATCATGCTTCTGAAACGTTCTGAAACAACGTCGACGCTGATTGGATACATTCCCATTCCTACCCTTTGATATTCTTGTCAGCAATTGGACAACTGGTCTCGTCCTCTTTGGGCGATTGAAAAACAGCACACAGCCTCCACCGCTCGGCAGAGACCGGCAGAGCTCGGCAGAGACCGGCAGAGACCAATATAGATATATATATATGATTTATTTTTGTTACAAAACACACAATTAACTTAGAATATGTGATTATTGTTAATTTTATTTATTTATTTTTTAAAATAAAAATTAAAAACACGGAAAAACTGGGAGGGCGGCGCCCTATCGCCCTCTACTGGCCAGCCGCCACTGGTTGTAATGGAATTCATGCATTAGTTTTTGTTTGCTTTGAACCCAGAGCAGACGTCACACGCCAGACGACATCAACACTGCGTACTTTAGTATTTGTTCATTTATCGTGAGTAATATCGAAATCGCAATATTAAGCACTGTTATCGAATATAGCAGGTTTTCCTAATATCGTACAGCCCTAAACAGCACGTATAAAACAACAGCACGTATAAAACAACAACACGATAAAACAACAACACGATAAAACTACAACACGATAAAACTACAACACAATAAAACCGCAACACGTTTTAAACCACAACACGTTTAAAACCACAACACGTATAAAACCACAGCACGTATAAAACTACAGCACGTATAAAACTACAGCACGTATAAAACTACAACGCGTATACAACTACAACGCGTATAAAACGACAACGCGTATAAAACGACAACGCGTATAAAACGACAACGCGTATAAAACGACAACGCGTATAAAACGACAACGCGTATAAAACGACAGCACGTATAAAACGACAGCACGTATAAAACGACAGCACGTATAAAACGACAGCACGTATTAAACGACAGCACGTATAAAACGACAGCACGTATACAACTACAGCACGTATACAACTACAGCACGTATACAACTACAGCACGTATACAACTACAGCGCGTATACAACTACAGCGCGTATACAACTACAACGCGTATAAAACTACAACGCGTATAAAACGACAGCGCGTATAAAACGACAGCGCGTATAAAACGACAGCGCGTATAAAACGACAGCGCGTATAAAACGACAGCGCGTATAAAACGACAGCGCGTATAAAACGACAGCGCGTATAAAACGACAGCGCGTATAAAACGACAGCGCGTATAAAACTAAAACACGTATAAAACTAAAACACGTATAAAACTAAAACACGTATAAAACCACAACACGTGCAAAACTACAACATGTATAAACTACAACATGCTTTTGTATGCTGACTGCAGGGTATTTTGTACCAAGTTTTCCCCTTTTGACCGACAGGAAAAACGCAAAAAAGGAAAGTTATGCTGACATCTTTATTCATCTCTGTGTACGAGTGGCTGAGTGGCAAAAACAAACAATATGGCTGCTATCAAAATGCCACATACACTTGTAAGAAAGTTTACGTACAAAATCCCCGATATATAAAAACTTTACCATTGTTGCGTTTACAAATTGATGATTTTAATCTGTTATTACCACGAAGATGTAATATTCTATATAAATATAAAATATTATCCTGCAAGGTCTTTATGGTAATTAATCAGGAGATTCTAGGATTTAATGCAGAAGATCTAGGTTCTTTGCTTTTTCAGTGATCAACCACGCTTCGTGTTACTTCAAGAAAGGGTCAGGTTTATAAAAGCAAGAATTTATTTTACAAACCATTTAAAACATGACTTCTGAATTAAACATTTAAGGTGAATGAGTGGAACTAAGGTGCTGAAGTTACCAGTGTGTAAATGTGATTTCGATCAGAGCTTCCTTATCAAATTAAGCTGAGTTCTGGTGAAATAAATTTGGAGTGCGTTAAGCTTATGACGTTAATATCAACAAAATGCATCCAGACGCAATCTCTGTGTTCTACTTGCCCTTTTGCCAGCCCTTGTCAGGAGAAAGGTCTAGCTATGTGGAATGAATTTAACTTAGCCGTACTTGTTATTGTGAAGCAGGTGTGAGGACCTTGTCGTCAAAACATGGTGAACACAGTCTAGTAGATGAACATAACATCCACTCAGTGAGTTAGATTAATGAAGCATTTCATTTCATTATACTATTTTACCACAAGTGATAATAAGCAAAATTATTAAAAGCCCGTGTGAGCTCTGGGATGACAGAAAACGTTGCTCCCATTCGTCTCTTTTCTTCACAAATCTGCTGAGGAGATATTTATTCTTACTTAACAGAAAGCCCTGGACCCTTCACTCATGACAATGAAAGGCTTTCAAATGTCTGGAGTACTACGATTATTTAGTTTCAGGGGCTTGAGGCCCTTTCCGTTGCAAAATGTCTTTATCATTGGGATAATTTACGTTTACAACTTAGTAGGCACAGATTAAATGAGCCTCTTTCAACAATGGAAGAGGCCTTCTGCAAACACATCTCCTTCTGAAGTCACCTGTGAGGTCATCTGATGCTGTGTTACTCCTGAGCTGAGCTGATGACAGCCAGGATACTCAGGTGTTCTTGTGCTATAGAGGAGCCTCAGGTTGAGAAGCTTCATTCAGCAGAACTAGGAACTGCACTTAAATCACGCAAATAAAAATTCATTGTTTAACAGAAAAATAAAATGAAACAATACGAAGTGGACCGAACCGAAATGGTTCAACACCCCCCCCGTTAACCGTTACTCCCCTAGTAGTGACCAAAAGAACGAGATCACGGATAGGGGCGGCCGAAATGACTTTTCTCCGCAGGGTGGCTAAGCTCTCCCTTAGAGATAGGGTGAGAAGCTCTGCCATCCGGGAGGGGCTCGGAGTAGACCTGCTGCTCCTCCACGTCGAGAGGAGCCAGTTGAGATGGCTCGGGCATCTGGTCAGGATGCTTCCTGGATGCCTCCCTGGTGAGGTTTTCCACATCCAACTGGGAGGATACCCAAGGGAAAACCCAGGACATGCTGGAGGGATCATGTCTCTCAGCTGGCCAGGGAACGCCTTGGGATTCTTCCGGAGGAGCTGGTCTAAGAAGAAGAAGAAAATATCATTTCTGTAGCACCTCTCAAGATAAAAATCACGAGGCGCTTCTCAAAAACAAAAAATGTAAAAACATAAAAAAGAATTTAGAAAATTGTTAAAAATATGTTTTAAATGAGCAAAAAATAGACAATTGTGAATAAAAAACAAAATGTTAAGAAAGAGAGAGAGTGAATAGGAAAGAGGGAAATCAGTGGATCCTGAGGAAGGTGGAATAGGTGGGGAGAGCAGAATAAAGAGAGAGTGGTGAAGAAGGTCATACAAAAGCCAGCTTGAACAAGTGAGTCTTCAGCTGCTTTTTAAAGGAGACCTCTGAGTCCACTGATCTCAGGCTCAGGGGGAGAGAGGTCCAGAGTCTGGGGGCCACAGCAGCAGATGATCGGTCACCTTTCATCTTTAGCCTGGTGCTGCACAACCAGTAGGCTTTGATCACTGGATCTCAGGGACCTGCTGGGGGTTTAGGGACTAAGAAGATCACCAATGTAAGATGGTGCTTGTCCATGTAAGGCCCTAAAGACCAGAACCAGGATCTTGAAATGAACCCTGAAGTTGACTGGCAGCCAGTGAAGCTGGAGGAGAAGCGGGGTGATGTGGGTGTGTTTGGAGGACTTGGTCAGAAGCCGAGCACAGGCGTTCTGAACCACCTGTAGACGGTTCAGGGAGGTTCTGCTCAGACACGTGAAAAGAGAGTTACAGTAGTCTAAGCGTGAGGAGATGAAGGTGTGGAGAACTGTCTCAAGTTCAGAGCGGGACAGAATGGGACTCAGCTTAGCAACGTTCCTGAGATGGAAGAAGGAAGAGCGAACAAGAGAACTGACATGAGAATCCAGGGTGAGAGCTGGGTCAAAGGTCACGCCAAGATTCCTGACAGACGGTTTGGTGTGAGAACAGACCCGGCGCCAGAGGACTTCACCTGGAGGGACAGTGGGTTTTTCTGGGGGGGGGGGGGGG
>SSNQ01034122.1:109226-130831 GCA_006942095.1 Nothobranchius kuhntae | reverse complement strand
GGGGGGGGGGGGGGGGCAGTAAACTGTGTTTTTTTCAACCCCTTTGCATGTTTATTATCTGTCTGGTGGACATTACATACACATACTTCCGGGTCAAATCCGTCGTTTTGCGTCACCAACTTGTTCTACATAACTAACTGAAAAGCTAAGATTCTTCATTGTTTTATTCCGATTATGTATGCCAATTAAAGATGCAATCAAAACTTAAGACAAAGTAACCAATTTTACTGAAGCAATACTTGCAACTCACCGTTCTTAGCTGCGCCTGCGCACCACAGAGTCACCATCTCAAAACAATCCTAACGTCCAGTTAATGTTCTCCAATAATGTACTTAGTCCAAAGGTCTTCTTCCAAATTCTGCCCTGCAGCTTGATACCTTAGTAAATTCTTCTTTTTGCACGTATTTCTCATAATGTTTACATCACGAATACTAGTTAGCATCAGGTTAACATGCTACTTCTTGGCTGCGTGCTTCTTCTTCTGGGTAAACATTGACTTGGTGCGTTACTGCTACCAGCTGGTAAGAAGTGTAACCTAGGTCTTCTAAACAAGATTTAGAAAATCTAGAGTGTTTTCTTTCTAAAAAGAGAACAGACAACCCTGTATTTAAGATGGTTCAAAACAGTTTCAACTTTAATATGCGTTTTAAAACATTTGAATAAAAAGGACAGCAGACACCCCTGAATTCAAAATGGTAACAAAGAGTTTGATGAGGAATGAGAACTAAACTGTCTGCTGGGGAAACAGTATGCTGCATCTGTTTTCACTGAATACTCCAACCTTGTTCTATTTTGGTACCATGATGAAGAAAAACTGCGTTTTCTCCCAGAGAAAAGTCGAACTGGATAATTTTCCAGGCGCACTTGATTAGGCTTATCCACCCCGAGGTCATCTGAACAGCGATTTATGTTGGTGCTGCTGCCACTCGGTGTCGCAATTGCCTGCTGAGACAGTGCTGGAGGCACGGAGAGAGGAGGAACAGATGCGCTTGTAGCTGCAACTTCTGGCTGCACTGGCCTTTTTGATGATGCGTCATCCCTGCTTGTGCTAGCATTGTTTTTCTGTTTGCTAAACCAAGCTCTGATATCCATTTTAGCAAGCTACTGTACCAAAGCGTCTTCTTCTACTGCATCTAAAACTGTCGATTAGTAACCTAGAGCGCCCTCTGTTGATCGTCTCGAGCCAATACATTTGCATGCGGTGCTGTAATCTGTCCTGGGCGGGCCAGATCGGCAAATGGGCGGGCTGGGCCCGCCCAGGCCCGGCCTTGACGCCGGGCCTGTGTGAGAAGCAAGCTGACCAAGAGAGTCTCTGACTTTGGGAACCAGCTTGTCTGGGGCACAGATGAGGCTCTCTGTCTTATCCTCATTCAGTTGAAGAAAGCTCCCACCATCCAGGCTTTGATAGAGTCTAAGCAAGTGTGTAACAGCTGCAGCTTAGATTTCTCATGGGGCTTAAAGGAGATGTACAGTTGGATGTCATCTGCATAAAGATGGTAGGAGATTCCTTTGAAGGAGCTCAGGATGTGCTGAAGAGGAAGCAGATAGAGGAGGAAGAGCAGAGCCCCCAGCACAGAACCTTGTGGGACACCATGGGTAAGGGAGGTGGTGGAGGACCTAAACTTGGAGACGGCCACAGAAAAGGAGCGCTCAGAAAGATAAGAGGAGAACCACTCCAGAGCAGTTACCGATAGGTCTACCCAGTCTCTCAGCCTCTCCAGTAGCAGGTGATGGTCAACAGTGTCAAAGGCTGCAGTCAGGTCCAGCAGGACCAGAACAGAACAGTCCCCTGCATCACTGTGGGTCAGAAGGTCATTAGAGACCCTAAGAAGAGCTGTTTCAGTAGAATGAGCTCTATGAAAACTTGACTGTAAGCTATCATAGATGTTATGTTCATCAAGAGCAGCTGTGAGTTGTTTAGCCACAACCTTTTCCAAGATCTTGGAGATGAACGGAGGTTTAGAGATGGGTCTGAAGCTGCTATGGAGAGAGGGGTCAAGACTCGGTTTTTTAAGAAGCGGGTGGATTACAACGTTCTTAAAGTAAGCAGGGACCTGACCAGAAACCAGAGAAGCATTAATTATAGAGAGCACGCTGGGACCGATGGACTGAAAAGCACTTTTAAACAAAGATGAGGGTAAGATGTCGAGGGGGCATGCAGAGGTCTTTATAGAGTTAACTAGTTTGGTTAACTCAGGCAAAGAAACAGAAGCAAAGCTATCTAGGATGATGGGCCTGGTTGGAGTCGGGAGAGGCGGCAATAAGGCTGAAGGAGAGATGCTAGATCTAACCTTATTGACTTTGTCCACAAAGAAAGACAGAAAGTTCTCACAGTCTGCAACAGAGTGGATGGAGGCTGTAGGAGAGACAGGGGAGGCAATGCTGCCGATGGTGTTAAACAGCACCTTGGGGTTCCCTTTGCTCTGGGACACCAGGTTGGAGAAATACAGGGTATCCGCGGGTCCTTAAAAAGTCTTAAAAAGCCTTCAATTAGCTTTTCCAAATTTAAGGCCTTAAAAATCCTTAAAAATTACAAATAATCCTTAAATACAGTTTCCAGAGGTCTTAAATGACCAAAGACCCAATAAACAAGATTCTTTTATTTCTATAAAATTTTCGTGAATTTCTAGTTGGTGTTCAGCGTTTTTTGTGTACGTTGTTGGCGTAAGTGGAACCGTACACGTTCAGTTGGTTGTGAAAGGGGGCTATTTTTAGATGAGCACGTTAGCTGGTTAAGCTAGTGGGAGCTTGCGCCATGGGGAAGTGCAAGTTTAATGGTAACTGGATGGCTAATCCCACGATCGTGGCGTGGTTAGCACCGGTTCCAGGCAACAGCTGGAAATTATAGCTTAAATGATAAATGACCTGCACTTGTATAGCGCCTCTCAGAGTCAGGACTCCAAAGCGCTTTACACTACAGTGTATCATTCATCCATACACACACATCCACACACTGGTGGGGATGAGCCATGATGTAGCCACAGCTGCCCTGGGGCGCGCTGACAGAGGCGAGGCTGCCGAGAACAGGCGCCACCGGTCCCTCCGACCACCACCAGCAGGCAACGTGGGTGAAGTGTCTTGCCCAAGGACTCAACAGCAGAATTCTCTGTCCGGAGCCGGGATCGAACCTACAACCTTCCGATTACTGGACAACCCGCTCAACCTGTTGAGCTACTGCTGCCCTGCTTAAATAGCTTAAATTTGGTCAAAGTGGCCTTAAAAAAGGTCTTAAAAAGTCTTAAATTTGGCTCCCTTAAACCTGCAGGTACCCTGAAATAGGAAACCCTCGCGTCTCTGACTGCAGAGTTAAAGGATGTCAGAAGATCCTTTAGTTACAGCGGATGGACGTGGAGATGGGTTTTCTTCCACAAGCTCTCAATTTTTCTGCATTGGCGCTTCAGGCTGCGAAGGCTGCCATTAAACCAGGGAGTAGGGTTCACTGCAGGAACTGATCTGGTTCTGACAGGACAGATGTTGTCCAGAATGGAGAGGCAGTGTTCGTTAAACTGAGAATTTAAGGAATCTGGGTCGTTATCAGAAGAACAGGGTGGATCAAAAGCAGCAGAAAAATTGCTAGCTGTGCTCTCATTAAGAAAACGAGAACTAACCATACGGCGAGCAGGAGGTGGGGACGCAGAAACTGACAAGTTAAAGAAAATGCAATGGTGATCTGAAATATAAACGCCCTCAGGACAAACACTGTCAGCATTTAGACTCAGGGTAAAAACAAGGTCTAGAGTGTGCCCCCTGGTGTGTGTGGGGCAAGAAACATGCTGGGTAAAGCTGAAGGAGTCCATAAGGCTGGAGAAATTCATGGCAAAGTGATCGGAGGGATCATCAACGTGGATGTTGAAGTCACCAACAATCACCAGTCTGGACAGCTTCACAGTGGAGGATAGAAAGTCACTAAACTCCTGAAGGAAAGAACTGTTTGGACCAGGTGGACGATGGACCACAGCACAGTAGAACGGGTCCTTACGCCCGACTTTAATCAGCTGCAGTTCAACGGAAGCAAAGTGACCAGAGGTTGTAGAGCTACATGGAAGATGGTCTCTGAAAACAACAGCTAGGCCTCCACCACGACCAGAACCCCGGGGCTGGCTAATAAATGAATAACCACTCGGGCAGAGTTCAATCAGACCAGAATAATCAGATGTTTGCTGCCAAACTTCAGTCAGAAACAGAAAATCCAGGTTTTTAGAGAGAATTAAATCATTGAGCAGGAAGGACTTATTGTTAACAGAGCGGGTATTTAATAGAGCCATGCTGAGTGAGGTGGAGGAATCAGAAACTACAGAAACAGCTGGAGTTAGTGGACGTAAATTAGCAGGGTTAGATCCACGGTGTTTATAAAAACCACTTATGGAGGGACAGGAGGAAAAGCCACTGAGGAATGAGGATAAAAAAAACTTGGACGGAGAAACCGCACCGCAACGCGGCCTGGCGGGAATGCGGAAGTGGTGGTCAAGTCGCCAAACAAAGGACAAGAAGATCACGCCGATGTTTACTAGATAAACCACGCTTTAAGAGAAGTCTTATTCTCACCTGGATTCCTGCTCGTTTACCTCTCTTCCTCCAACGTTTTCCCGGGACCAGATAAACATTGCAGGAAGCGCCCTGGTTGGAATCGTCATTTGGCTCCTGGCCAGTGCGCCACTCAGGGAGGTACGTCCTCGGTGCATCTTGGGCGATCGTGAACGATCGGAAGGACAAAAGAGTCTGGTGATTATAGGAGATGGTAGCAGGGACACTACCAAACAAGATTGCAGACGGGAGCAAGGTGGAAACGAGGAGGTTAGTGGAGAAAAGTTTGAAAAAGTGGCCCGTGACTGCGGCTAAGCCAAGCACAGGCGCCATCTTGTTACCAACTGCAAGGATAGGGTCAAATGTCACTTCCAAGTAGCTGGAGAGAGGGACATCTGGGCCTCTTGGCTTAGACTGCTGCAACCCTAACCTGCATCTGCAGCTGAAAGCTCACCTGTTTAGACTGGCTTTGGTGTGACCTCCTCTGCTGCACTTGTTTCTCTTAACACAGCTGTTTCTGCCAGCTCTGTTTTTCTCAGGTTCCCAATTCTTTTCATTCGTATTTTTAAATTAGTTTCATTTTCTGTTGTGCATTTTCTGTTTGTTGGCCAGTTGCTGGATGTTTATGACCTTCTGCCCTTCGATAACCCCGATGGCGGCGTGTGGAAGCAGGGCTTTGAAATCAGTTACCGTGGTGACGAGTGGGCAGAACATCCATTGGAGCTTTTCCTGGTTCCTCATTCTCATAATGACCCAGGTGGGTGAGACGAATGTCACATGATTAGTTAGTGCTCAGGTGTGCTGAGGCCAAACTGATGTCTTCTGTGCTTCAGGTTGGCTGAAGACGTTTGACGGGTACTACCAGGACCAAACTCGACACATCCTGGACAACATGTTGGTGAAGCTGGGAGAGGACAGCAGGTATAGTCACTTCCTGTGGATGGGAGGTGGGTTGGGCTGGTCCAGATTAAATGTGACTTCACAACCCAGATGAGATCAGTCAGGTTCATTGTATCATCCTCTCAAATGGACCCTACAGGAAGTCTAGAGTCAAGCGTAGGGTCAAATGTCACTTTTGTTCTTGTTGCTCAGACCTGGTGGTTCTGACCCAATCAGCTTATCTGATGTGTGCAGGAGGAAGATGATCTGGGCAGAAATCAGTTACTTCTCTAAGTGGTGGAACAGCATTGATGAGCAAAAGAGAGTGCTGGTCAAACGGTAACCTTCTCCTTCATTGCTTCTTGCCTTCTTCACTATCAGACATTAAAGCTGCAATGGCAAATCTGCAAAACAAGCTAGCTTGAAATATGTTTCTCATGCCTCATAATGTTAGAACATCATATAGCTGTAACATGTTGACATGACATGAATTGTTTATTTAGTATTTACTGGTAAATAATTTGACAAAGTTTCGAAACCGGATATTAGCATTCTGAATTTCAAAATAAGAGTAATGTGAACATTAAAAAGAATAAATTGCTGAGCGATATTAGTATTTAAATAATATCTAATAAAACAAATAATCTGGGATATTAACACCTCATACTAAGCAAGCATGTAGCGACAGTGGAGAGGAAAACTCCCTTTTAACAGGAAGAAACCTCCAGAGGATCCTGACTCAGTATAAGCAGCCATCCTCCATGACTCACTGGGGGATGAAGACAGAACACACACACACACACACACACACACACACACACACACACACACACACACACACACACACACACACACACCGATTCTCGATGTGAACATAGTTTGTTTAGAGTTTATTTTTTACATTAATTGTATTTTTTTACAGTAAGATGCCTAAATTTTTATTTGAGACTCGCCGAACGACATTGAATTCACAGATAAAAAAGATGTGGGTTCAACTTTCATTTTGGAACAATTTTTCAAGCAAGGGAAGGGAATGATCTGAGCATGCAGGAGGACTGACCCATCATAAACCTTTGTCGGCTGTGCTGAAGAGAAAGGTACAGAACCAAATTATTTAATTAATTAGCTGCACGTTCTCCTTTCCTCCTGGCCACACGCACACCACACACACACGGGACTGTCTCAGCTGTTATTTTCGTTAAGGAGTGTGCACGTACAGCATGCGCACCTCGTGGACGAGCCTACTATTGAAGCTGACGTTATACTTTTGGCCTGAGGGGGCTATCGCAAGCATAAAAATTCAAAACTCCGTAAAGTCCCTTTAATGATTAGCTAACTGTTTTAAATGTTCATATTTAATTTAAGAAATCATTCTTTGATTTAGCTACTAATCCGAGCTTCAAATGTTCACTTACTCAGAGGCATGAAGAATCCTGTAGGACGATAAGGGAAGCTTGGGCCTTGAGGAGAGAACATAATTGTTGACAGTATGTTATCACGTGTTCAGAGCTGCAGAGAGGCTCTGAGCTCCAGCTGATAGTTTGAAGGCAGGCAGATTAAAGGGAACACATGCAGTCTTGTGTCTTCATTATGACCAGATGTTTAAGGGTCAAACTGTACCTAAAAACTGACCATTGCCAGACATGACAATGGTCACCACCCATCTTGAAAAGTTTGCCCTTTCACAAATACTAATGTGCCACGAACAGGACGCTAATATCGCCAGCCATTCCCATTTTATTAAGGTGTATCCATAGAAACGGCCCACCGTGTAGTTAAAAGTCTTCAGCTTGTCCCAATATGCTGCATCTAGAGTTCTGATGAGAATTAAAAAGAGAGATCATATCTCTCCTGTCTTAGCTTCCCTACATTGGCTGCCTGTTAAATTCAGAATAGATTTTAAGATCCTTCTTCTCACATATAAAGCTCTTAATAATCAAGGTCCATCATCCATCAGTGATCTGATTGTTCCATACGTTCCTAACTGAGCACTTCGCTCTCAGACTGCAGGTTTACTGGTGGTTCCCAGAATATCAAAAAATAGGATGAGAGGCAGATCTTTTAGCTATCAGGCTCCTCTCTTGTGGAACCAGCTCCCAGCCTTAGTCCGTGAGGCAGACACCTTGTCTACTTTTAAGACTAGGCTTAAAACATCGACAGGCGGATTGGTTCGGCGTCTGCAGTGATGCGGACGCTGAGCCGATCTGTCGTGGGGAAGAGGGAGCTGAGCCAGAAAGCCAGGCTCTCGATTTACCGGTCGATCTACGTCCCAATCCTCACCTTTGGTCATGAGCTTTGGGTAATGACCGAAAGAACGAGATCGCGGATACAAGCGGCCGAAATGAGTTTCCTCCGTAGGGTGGCCGGGCTCAGCCTTAGAGATAGGGTGAGGAGCTCGGACATTCGGGAGGGACTCGGAGTAGAACCGCTGCTCCTCCGGATCGAAAGGAGCCAGTTGAGGTGGTTTGGGCATCTGGTCAGGATGCCTCCTGGACGCCTCCCCGGGGAGGTGTTTCGGGCATGTCCTGCCGGCAGAAGGCCCCCGGGTCGACCCAGGACACGTTGGAGAGGTTCCATCTCCAATCTGGTCCGGGAACGCCTTGGGGTCCTGCCGGAGGAGCTGGTGGACAAGGCCGGGGAGAGGACGGCCTGGAGCTCCCTAGTTGGGATGCTGCCCCCGCGACCCGGACCCGGATAAGCGGAGGAAGACGACGACGACGACGACGACGGCTTAAAACATTTTTATTTGATAGGGCCTATGGTTAAAATCTGATGTTAGCCCAGATCTGGACAAGTGGGGGAGTAGAGGGAGGTGGAGTGTACAGTCGGTAAAGACGGCTCTCCCTTGCCCTGACTCCAACATGCCTCCATCTAAATAGGATAGATTATCCTGAGTTATCTCTGTAGTTATGCTGCTATAGGCTTAGACTGCTGGAGGACACACTGAACACTTTCCACACTCGACTACTTTCTTCTACAATCTGCTCTTTAACTGTATTATTTCCTGCTATTTCAGCTGTTAACTTTATTTTTTTCTCCAAGTGTTTTTCTCCCCAGAAGAAGCTACAACGATGTTCTGCTGAGCTGTGGTGGCCTCATGGAGGGGGCCATCGTCTAGCACACTGCTGCTAACCACTTAAACATTCTCCCTCTCCTGATAATAACTTTTTACTCTCTTTGACGTTGGATGTGCTACTACTAGTTTACCCGTTTAATTATAGATTCACTAGGATAAGTACAATAAAGTTTATCTCTCACCAAATAGAATATTTACTAAGAAATCACAATGTAACCATAGTAACATTACTTGTGTGTGTGTGTGTGTGTGTGTGTGTGTGTGCGTGCGTGTGCGTGCGCGTGCGTGCGTGTGTGCGCTCTGTCTTCTCCATCCCCAGTGAGTCGTGGTGAATGGCTGCTTATACTGAGCCAGGATCCTCTGGAGATTTCTTCCTGTTAAAAGGGAGTTTTCCTCTCCGCTGTTGCTGCATGCTTGCTTAGTATGAGGATTGCTGTAAAGACTGACACTAGTCAGTGACTCGATGCAACCTGCTGGGTTCCTTATATAGGAAACTTGTTACTGAATGACCTGACCTGTGTTGGGATGTTTACTGTGTGAAGGTCCTTGAGACGACTCTGGTTCTGATTTGGTGCTTTATAAATAAACTGGATTGAATTGAACCGCCACATTTCCCTGGGTCCTCCACTCATTACACATTTGCATGTTTAGCAACAGAACACCAATAGTGTGAGGGGCTCTCCGTTCCATCATTTCAGAGAAGGAGAAACAGCCGGCTGTTTACACTTCAGCTTTAGGACAAACCAACCAAAGTCCCAAAAAGAAAAACGCCATTTAAAGTCATGAACAACAAAAGACGTTTGGATGTAGAAAACGGTGACTAGTGTTTTAGCACTCTCTTGTTTCCTCTGTTACTGCGGGTTCCATATCAGGGGGGCGTGGCCTAGGAATGATAGCCGACAGGACTGGTTAGGGTTAGGGTTTTGTGTTTGAAGCTAGCTTGTTTGCAGATTGGCTATAGCAGCTTTAATGTCCTTGAATCCAAACTTCTGCTTCAAATTTTTAAATCTTTTTCTGAATCAGAGAAAAGTGAAACCTAAACATCAGAATACATAAATCCAACTGAAGTGATCATTTCTTCTTCTGCTTTTGCTGCACATGAACATAAAGTTTCTCTTTTCTTTTGTCTTCCTTCATGCTGCACTGTGATTGGTCAGTCTGGTGGAGGCGGGGCAGCTGGAGCTGGTGACGGGAGGATGGGTCATGGCGGATGAAGCCAACTCTCATTACTTTGCAATGCTGGATCAGCTGATCGAGGGCCATCAGTGGCTGCAGACTCACCTGGGTGCTCACCCTTCTCCATAACATGACCTGACAGATTGACTCTACTCACAAGTCTTTTTAACACTGTGTTTGTTCACAGGTGTGAAGCCAAGTAACAGTTGGGCCATTGATCCCTTTGGCCACTCCCCATCTATGACCTACCTCCTGAAGGGGGCGGGGCTTACTAACATGGTCGTCCAGAGGATTCATTACTCGGTGAAGAAGCACTTTGCTCAGCAGCAGACCCTTGAGTTTCTATGGCGACAGAGCTGGGGTGACTAGACTAGTCCTAATCCGAAGCCAGACCGAGTAACGACTCAACAGTTGATTGTTGTTTTTCCTGCTTACTTTGCACATTCCAGACTCCTCCTCTCGCAGTGACATCATGTGTCACATGATGCCATTCTACAGTTACGATGTGCCACACACATGTGGTCCAAACCCAGCCGTCTGCTGCCAGTTTGATTTTCACCGTCTGCCTGGAGGACGCGTCTTCTGTCCATGGAGAATCCCACCTGAGCCAATCACAGACCAGAACATCAAAGAGAGGTAAGCAGGGGGCGGAGCCACCAATAACATTAAGAAATATTCCATAATAATAATAAATCAGTGCAGTTCTCCCATAAAAACTGATTGTTGTCCTCATGGACGTAATTTTCACTTGTGGGGGGGTGGGGGTGTATCTTTACAGTATGTTCTAATGGGAAACAGGCTTCAACACAAACGGTTGTTTTCCTCTTGGTCCTAGAGCTCATCCAGTGTCAATGTAATATAGCGTAATATTGTTTTTGGATGGTAAAAAGTGCAGGGGTCAAAACTTGACTTTGGAAAAAGTGGGGGGGACATGTCCCCCCTGTCCCCCCCCCAAAAAAAATTACGTCCACGGTTGTCCTGGAACTTTATATAGTTCATCTATGGGTGCTCTTAATGTTTTAGTGTGATCAATGATCAACCACTCTGTTGTGATCCCACTCTGGTTCTGTCAGAGCTCTTCTCCTCTTGGACCAGTATCGCCAGAAGTCTCGCCTTTTCCGCTCTTCGGTTCTTCTCGTTCCTCTTGGAGACGACTTCCGCTTCGTCGAGTCGAGGGAGTGGGACGCTCAGTTCGACAACTACCAGAAGCTGTTCGACTACTTCAATCAGCACCCAGAGCTCCACGTTAGGGTGAGCGGAGATCTGCTGAGATGGTTGAACTGTTCAGACGGATCTCTGACCAGATGATGAGTTGACGCAAAGCAGTCCGAAGCTGCTGACCACGGAAGGCCTAACCTCGTGTTTATTTCCACCGTTTGCTTCAGGCGCATTTTGGGACTCTGTCTGATTACTTCACAGCGCTTCAGCGGCGGCTGAGCACCACAGGGACAACTCTTCCAACACTTCAGGGAGATTTCTTCACGTATGCCGACCGAGACGATCACTACTGGAGTGGATATTTTACATCGCGGCCATTCTACAAACGTCTGGACCGAACGCTAGAGTCCACGCTCAGGTGAGGTCAGCGGAGGTGTTCTGGTCTGTGTGCCCGCTTGCTGTTCAACTGATCATCTCTCTCCGCCTTCAGAGCAACAGAGATCGTCTTCAGTCTCACCATGGCAGAGATGCGCCGTTTCCGTGGAGATGGCCGGCTGGTGGAAGGTTTTCCTGCACAAGAACACTTCCAACGTCTGATTTCAGGGAGGCAGAACCTGGGGTTGTTCCAGCACCATGATGCTGTGGCCGGCACCGCCCGCGACTCTGTGGTCATCGACTATGGCACAAGGTTGCTACTTCCTGTTAGACAGCCTGACAGCTCGTTGGCATGCTGGAGAATTTCACTTTAATCCAAAAGTTAACGGCTACAGACACACTTTATGAACTTATTGGTAGGGATGCTCCGATCCGGTCGTGATTGGAAATCCGGGCCTGATCACATGATTTTTAAAGATCAGAATCAGGTGACAAGATCAGATTTAACTTTATCAAACAACAAATGTAATCGTCTACATCAGTGTTCTTTGCTTCATAGAGACAAGGACAAGTCATGGCAGGCAGACTAATTCAGAGCTAGTGTGTCTCCTCAGAAGGGAATGTCGGCAGTTTGGACATATTTAAACCAGACCGTGTCGACCGAAGCACATCCACTTGTAACGTGTGCAGACTGGGTATTCGACATGGTGCATGAAGAAGAAGAAGAAGAAGAAGAAGAAGAAAATATCATTTCTATTGTGCCTCTCATGATACGCAGCCTTCATAACAAACTTCGTTAGCTTTTTTCTTATTCAACACGGAGCAGTAGGGTGTTTTTAGATGTTTTTACCTTCGGCTGACATGTTCGTCCTGAACTTCCGCCTTCGTCAGAGCCGCCAGCTGTTCGTGGTGTCACTTCCATTAATGTGCGGTCATCAGAGGATGATGTCACCCTCTTCATGCTGATAACACCATCCCATGTGTGATCCAGCGTGTAAACGCCGTCGTCTCTGTTCATGGTGTTGTGTCTGCGTCTCCTTATCTCCGTCGCTTCCTTAACCCATCGTCTGTATTTTTGTTGTTCCGTGTTTATGGTCTGATGAGTCTTTATCTTCTGGCATTTGCGGTGTTGCCACAGTGAATCTCCTGTCTGTTTGCCGCTAACAGTCCCAGTTCACTGTGGCAACTCTGACAAAAACACAGAGCAAGCCGGCAGGGAAAGAGTCGCTCATAAACTAAGATAAATTACCGACATACTGCAAAACATCGGGTTTCTCATTTGTCTGCAGCACCTGAGCCATGCGGGGTAGCTACAGGTGTTGTGCAGAGAAAAGTTAGCCTGCGGGCTGTGGTGCCGCGGGCCTCCCCCGTCACGAAAATCGCTCCCATACAATGAAGATGTAAACGATTAGAAATACGAGCAGTGAGGCTACTTTTAAACATATATATAATATTAACACGTTTCTTCCCAAAAAAGTGATGTTTGGCAGATAAACAAAGGAAATGAATGGGTGTTTTTTTCTTTATCTGTTGTCGAAGCTTCAGGTTGGGACTCTGTATCGGCAGGTACTCAGAATCAAATGAGTTGGATAAAACTACGCGATTGGAACATCCTTACTTATTGGACAAACACGGGGAAACTTTTTAATCGACTGGAGGGTAGAAGCTAACTGTAGTTGAGCCTTAATGCTCGTAGGTAAGGAAGAAAGAATATATATTAAATAGCGCCGCTCAAGATAACAGTCATGAAACGCTTCACAAAAAATAAAAATAACTAAATAAAAACATTTTTGGGTAAAAATTTACTGAGTCAGTGTTAGCTCTACCACGATCACAGCACACCAGAGGGTTTCTACCTAGACCTTATGTTAGGAGTCATGAACTAATCAGCCAGTCGAGGCAAGTAACAAACTTAAGTTTGCCACGTGTGCATGCTAAATTAGGCTAGAACCAATGTAGCTTGTTAGCATTAGCCTATTCTTGTCTAATTTTTACTTCCATGCTCTCTGTTGAAGGATGATGTCATCATGGGAAATTAAAAGAGGTAACACGTCCATTAGTGTAAATAGTTAGCGTGTAGCTTTAGCTTTACATCACACCTATGCATTTAGATTTAACATCTAGCATTAGCCTGTTAGCATGTATTTAGCGTGTTTTCACTGACTTTGTGTTTTATTAGCATGAATTTAAAAGCTGCATTTATCTGAATGTGTTGTTTGTTTTACAGGTTGTTTCACTCCATCCTGAACCTCCATCAGGTTCTCCAAAGCTCCGCCCACTGGTTGCTTCTGTCGGACAAGAGCCAGTACAACCCCGACCAATCTAAAACGCTCCTGCAAATGGTGACCTATGACCTTTGTAGCTGTTGTAGATGTTATTGCTGGGTTTCACATAACGTTGCATCTACATCACCAAATGCAGATGGGGGTTCAGAAGTAGCCGGCGCGGCACAGAACCCTGTTTACATTGGTGACTGGGCGTAAAATGCTGACATTCTGTGCGGTCTACAGTTATTACAATCACTAATCCGGCCAAAGACAAACATTTTTTAAAATCCTGAATGTAGTGCATCACAAAGGACTTGATTAAAAAATGAAAATACATACTGAAAGAAGTGGATCAGTGAGGTGCGTCACCGGAACACAAAACAGGTGATGCGCCCCGCTCCACAGCAGCAAAACGCATCAGGCACAAATAAAAGACAGAAAACATAAAAGGAAATGAGCCGACATGAACGACCGCGTGTTAAATATGCTTTTAAGGTGGCGACACCTGATTTGATAATGTTACTGTGGCCGTGCTCAGGATGCAGATGTCTGGAGCGCGTCAACAATCAGAGCTTTGCATGCGCAAGCTGGTTAAGGTTAGGATGGGGGTGAGGGGAAGGTTAAATTGCAAGAGGGTAAATGTCACAATTTAGTTAAGTGTCTGTTTTACGGCGGGCGTCAGATACCGCGTCGCCTACCGACGCGCAGGGGCTCGTCACCTGCTGTCTTTTCCGAGGACTGCATCTTGTCGGTCATTTTCATGTGACAGCGACCAGTCGATGACAGGCATAAAAAGTCACTACAGAGCAGTGAAGTCGACTAGTTCATACAACCCCTAGTAGACAGCATAGCGCTTTCTGGGGTGTCCTGTCTCGATTTAAAATGAGACTAGAATCCTCCTCCACCTCTAGACTAGAATCCTCCTCCACCTCTAGACTAGAATCCTCCTCCACCTCTAGACTAGAGTCCTCCTCCACCTCTAGACTAGAATCCTCCTCCACCTCTAGACTAGAGTCCTCCTCCACCTCTAGACTAGAATCCTCCTCCACCTCTAGACTAGAGTCCTCGTCCACCTCTAGACTAGAATCCTCCTCCACCTCTAGACTAGAGTCCTCCTCCACCTCTAGACTAGAATCCTCCTCCACCTCTAGACTAGAATCCTCCTCCACCTCTAGACTAGAATCCTCCTCCACCTCTAGACTAGAATCCTCCTCCACCTCTAGACTAGAGTCCTCCTCCACCTCTAGACTAGAGTCCTCCTCCACCTCTAGACTAGAATCCTCCTCCACCTCTAGACTAGAATCCTCCTCCACCTCTAGACTAGAGTCCTCCTCCACCTCTAGACTAGAATCCTCCTCCACCTCTAGACTAGAGTCCTCCTCCACCTCTTGACTAGAGTGCTCGTCCACCTCTAGACCAGAGTCCTCCTCCACCTCTAGACCAGAATCATCCTCCACCTCTAGACTAGAATCCTCCTCCACTTCTAGATTACAATCCTCCTCTACCTCTAGACTAGAATCCTCCTCCACCTCTAGACTAGAGTCCTCGTCCACCTCTAGACTAGAATCCTCCTCTACCTCTAGACTAGAGTCCTCGTCCACCTCTAGACTAGAGTCCTCGTCCACCTCTAGACTAGAATCCTCCTCCACCTCTAGACTAGAATCCTCCTCCACCTCTAGACTAGAGTCCTCGTCCACCTCTAGACTAGAGTCCTCGTCCACCTCTAGACTAGAATCCTCCTCCACCTCTAGACTAGAATCCTCGTCCACCTCTAGACTAGAGTCCTCGTCCACCTCTAGACTAGAATCCTCCTCCACCTCTAGACTAGAGTCCTCGTCCACCTCTAGACTAGAATCCTCCTCCACCTCTAGACTAGAGTCCTCCTCCACCTCTAGACTAGAATCCTCCTCCACCTCTAGACTAGAGTCCTCGTCCACCTCTAGACTAGAGTCCTCGTCCACCTCTAGACTAGAGTCCTCGTCCACCTCTAGACTAGAGTCCTCCTCCACCTCTAGACTAGAATCCTCCTCCACCTCTAGACCAGAATCCTCCTCCACCTCTAGACCAGAGTCCTCCTCCACCTCTAGACCAGAGTCCTCCTCCACCTCTAGACCAGAGTCCTCCTCCACCTCTAGACCAGAATCCTCCTCCACCTCTAGACTAGAGTCCTCCTCCACCTCTAGACTAGAATCCTCGTCCACCTCTTGACTAAGGTCCTCGTCCACCTCTAGACTAGAATCCTCCTCCACCTCTAGACTAGAATCCTCCTCCACCTCTAGACTAGAGTCCTCGTCCACCTCTAGACTAGAGTCCTCGTCCACCTCTAGACTAGAATCCTCCTCTACCTCTAGACTAGATTCCTCCTCTACCTCTAGACTAGATTCCTCCTCCACCTCTTGACTAGATTCCTCCTCTACCTCTAGACTAGATTCCTCCTCCACCTCTTGACTAGAGTCCTCCTCCACCTCTAGACTAGATTCCTCCTCCACCTCTAGACTAGAATCTAGACCATCGTTTATGGTCTTTAACCCATCGTTCGCTGAAGAAAAATGATTTTGCTGGAATGTATTCACATATATAGGATTGCTTGCCAGACTACCTTCACCCTCCCATCCAGTCACCTCCTCATTTCCTGTCATTTTCTGACACGTGTAAAGAGTCTGCTCCGAATCGGAGTGCTTCTTCAGTGACAGTTTTATTAGCGTTTATATCTTCAGTCTTCTTCTGTGAGACATTCAGTTTTCTGTGTGTCTGCCCACTAGATATCTTCGGCTCCCTTTTACATTTTTAAGGCGGGTGGAGAGGCATCCTCACCAATCACAGACTTGCAGTCTCCATCCCTTTCAACAGTTATTTAGAAAATTGGGCCCTACTCTATCCGTCCTTGTGTGCCTGCTGAGCCTTGCAACCATGAATTGTTGCGTGACTGCACCCCTGCAGACAGAGAAGTATAATCTAGGTTTAAGATTTGACCTCACCTGGACTCACCTGTGGTAAACGGACTCTTTTATTGGCAGACCAGCTGACTCTGATATATTATTCCAGGATGAAACCATCTCAGCACAGGATACTCTTCCTCAGAAGATGATGCTGGCACTCAGTGATGTGCCCAGGTAAGGGGTGGGGCTTTAAGACCACCCAGATTATTAGAATGTAATCCCAGGTATTAATCTTTGTTTTATGTAAGGTCGGTGGTGGTCTTTAACCCTACGGAGCAGTTTCGAACCTCTGTTGTCAACATTGTCGTGGACTCTCCAGATGCTCGTGTTGTTGATGCCACGACTAGTCAGCCGATGGCTACTCAGATCTCCGCGGTTTGGGTGGAGCCAAGCCAAGCTTCTGCAGAGGTTTTCCAGGTGAAGGATAGATTATTGTCTAGTTTATTAATCGCCGTGGTTTCTTCTAATCATCTCAGTTGTGTTTCTTCTTTCAGCTCTCCTTCATTGCTGAACTTCCTCCTCTGGCCCTTCTTGTATATCATGTGACCAAAGCACCCACTGGCTCCACCCCCCGGGCTCATTACATCCTCCACCGTCATGGCAACCTGCCAACTGTACACTCTGAGTATTTTCAGGTGTCTCCTCTGCAAGGAACGGAGGCCAACACCCCTCTGTTGCTTAGCAACAAGCACCTCCAAATATGGAGCTCTCCAGAAACAGGCCTTATGCAGGTGAGTTGCTTCCACATAAAAGCCCGAGCACGAGACCTGGGTTGCAACAACTTTTAAAGCACTGAGGGAAATAAGTGGTTAAATATTCAAAGTCAAATATTGAAATGTCCAGAATGGAAAGATTTCATGAACAATAACATTGATCTGGAGATATCTTCCTTTAAGGATTTATGTGTGGTTTACAGAAATCTACAAAAGATCTGAGCTATGAAGTAGGCAGTATGTAATTGTTTTACAAAGCCTGGCCCTGTCCCCTCTTTTCAATCCACCTTTACCGTCTGATAATGACCCAGATTCCTTACACAGCAAATGTAAGTGTTACTTCTGCGGTGTTGGTCCAACTTAAGCATGTGTAGAGTTAGTCTGACACTAAGAAGAGTTGTATAGTTGCTATGTAACACTGACATGCCAAATAGTGAGTGCCAAAACCAGAGTGTTTCTTAATCCGCTCTGTAGGTGTCGTTTTAAAAATAATAACTCCGAACTCCTACAGCCAATTTAACACCTGCAGAGTTAATTTTCTGGCTCCTCCCACTTCTTCTAACTAGGGATGTCCTGTTCCGATATATGTGTATGTATATGTGTGTGTGTATATATTGTAGCGTCATCAAGGTTCTCTAATTTGTGGCAAAGGTCACATTTACCCAGCTGGGTCAAGCTGGGTCAGACAGTAATTTTTAAATCCACAGATTAACCCAGGAGTCATGATGTCTGAAGAATATATCTGATTATCTGCTGCTGTTCCGTCCCAGAAGGACACTTCAAGTTCACGATAATAATTAAATAATAATATTAATAAACTCTTTGACTTTATTACTACTTATTATAATCATCATAAATAATCACTTGGTTAAGTATAAATGTATTTTAATTACACGAAATGAATTATTATGCTTTGGGTATAATTATCTTCAATCATAATCATAATTATACCCAAAGCATAATAATTCATTTCATGTAATTAAAATACATTTATACTTAACCAAGTGATTATTTATGATTGTTACACCCCTCTGTGGGCTCAGCTAGGAAGGAGAGGGAATAAACATAAAATGGACCAGTATAACAGAGAAAAAGGCTTGACCCAGCAAAACCAAACTCAAAGTGTCCTTGTATTTTCAAAGGTTTTATTAAAAAAAAAAGAAGAACTAAAAGAAGGGCCAAAAAGCCTTATCTAGAAATGTAACCAAGTTAAAATTAATTAAATTAACTGAAAATGTCCAGAGGACCAACCACTCTAGAAATCTTAAAATAAATCTCCTTTATTTAAAAGGCTTTGAACTCAAGAAGGGGCAAAAATCCCACCAAGTAGTTAAACAAAAAGTTTGTCTCAAAGACAAACCAAACAAAAGTGCTAGCCTAACTAAAGTTGTCCGAAATACCAAAAATGGCTCAGGAAACAGACCTCAAAAGGGGAATACCCCACCCGGTAAATTACCAAAGATGGTCCAGAGGACTCACCAAACCAAACCTTACCGGTTAACTCAAGATTATCCCTAAAACACATGTAGCGTTATGGTTTTATGCTCTTTTATGAAAGAGGAACCATGCTACGTATTAATTCGGAATATTAATTTTAATAAATCAATAACCAAGTTTTATATTGTTCAGAAGACTCAAAAGTTGTTTTCATCCATAAACTGCCGATAATATCTGAGTGTCTGTGTTTCAGTTCAATGAGGAAACCAGTTTGACGTTTAAAAGTTTTAATTCTTCAAATTAAACTAATGATTGTGAAATTGACAAACAGGAAATACAATCAACATTGATAACTTTGTGGGACAATCTTTTTAACAGTTGATATGCTGTTAATGCTCAAATAGACCTTCTGTAGGTGAATGAAGATTGAGAGTGATATGATGTGATTATGGATGCGTGTGGGTGCCAAGTGTAGTGAGAATTGAACATGAGATGAGATGAATGCATGTGTGCATCTGATTTTGCTTCAGGAAGAAACAGGTGTCTGAGTGAAGTGATGGTTTGAATAAACTTAGGCTTTTAGTTGGAAAAGATGCATCAAACGCTAAACACCGTGTTCTGTCTCACCGAATTCTTGTGGACCCTCTTTCGGATCCGGGCCGTGGAGGATGTTGTGGTTCATCCGGATGACGCCGACGGCTGACAGGAGACGTAGACGTCGATCGGACCCGGTCCAGAGTTGCCCCTCGGTACACGTTGATGGTAAAGCGTTTTGTCGACGCGCTTTCTTAAGTTAATTCACTCAGAAATCAAAAGACTCGGTAATGAGTCTGCGTTANGGGTCAGACAGTAATTTTTAAATCCACAGATTAACCCAGGAGTCATGATGTCTGAAGAATATATCTGATTATCTGCTGCTGTTCCGTCCCAGAAGGACACTTCAAGTTCACGATAATAATTAAATAATAATATTAATAAACTCTTTGACTTTATTACTACTTATTATAATCAGCATAAATAATCACTTGGTTAAGTATAAATGTATTTTAATTACATGAAATGAATTATTATGCTTTGGGTATAATTATCTTCAATCATAATCATAATTATACCCAAAGCATAATAATTCATTTCATGTAATTAAAATACATTTATACTTAACCAAGTGATTATTTATGATTGTTACACCCCT
This sequence comes from Nothobranchius kuhntae, assembly GCA_006942095.1. Lineage (NCBI taxonomy): Eukaryota > Metazoa > Chordata > Actinopteri > Cyprinodontiformes > Nothobranchiidae > Nothobranchius > Nothobranchius kuhntae. The sequence continues at coordinate 111,095 of SSNQ01034122.1, read as the reverse complement.
CTGTGGGCTCAGCTAGGAAGGAGAAGGGAATAAACATAAAATGGACCAGTATAACAAAAAGTGACCCTTATTGGGGAGAAAAAGGCTTGACCCAGCAAAACCAAACTCAAAGTGTCCTTGTATTTTCAAAGGTTTTATTTAAAAAAAAAAGAAGGGCCAAAAACCCTTACCTAGAAATGTAACCAAGTTAAAATTAATTAAATTAACTGAAAATGTCCAGAGGACCAACCACTCTAGAAATCCTAAAATAAATCTCCTTTATTTAAAAGGCTTTGAACTCAAGAAGGGGCAAAAATCCCACCAAGTAGTTAAACAAAAAGTTTGTCTCAAAGACAAACCAAACAAAAGTACTAACCTAACTAAAGTTGTCCGAAATACCAAAAATGGCTCAGGAAACAGACCTCAAAAGGGGAATACCCCACCCGGTAAATTACCAAAGATGGTCCAGAGGACTCACCAAACCAAACCTTACCGGTTAACTCAAGATTATCCCTAAAACACACAAAGTACTAAAGTTACTTCACAAGAAGCAAACAACAAGCTGGTTAAAAACCACAAAACCATCAGACAAGGTAACCACCAAGGGGAGAGAACCACACGTTGCTGCTGCAACCACCAAACATTTCTCTCCCCTGATGATCTCCTCCAGCTGGCCGCTTTTGAAGAGCCAGCTGATGAGGCGCAAAGTCCCAGCTGGCGTGACTGCTGCTCTGGCGCTGTCCATGGTTCTGAAGGTACGGACACCTTCCCAAAGAGCCGCTGTCCACGGTGCTGCTGCTGCTGAAAAGGGAACGGAGCGCAGCACACCACTGGGCTCCAAAACGGCGGCGGCCGTAACAATGATGATTATAGTAAATAGTAATAAAGTCAAAGAGTTTATTAATACTCTTTCTCTTCTGGCACTCACAGAATACAGTCGCTTCCCTTTTTGCTCCCTTATCTTTTTCCCCAAGGCTCTTTGTCCCGTCTGCCTACAGAGTGCTTCTCTGCATTTCCTCTGGGATTGCCTATTTTTTTTAGCAATGGATTTAATTAATTGGTCATTCAACGTGATGAATGGTGTGGAGATGTTTATTACCTAAATTGGCTTCACTGGAGGACTTGAATGATCAATACAGACTTTAAGGCAGAGAGGAAAATTATCTCTGCCTGACCCAAACAAAGTCCTGTTATCCAATCTGACGCCATAGCAGCCTTGGAGTTGCGTGCAACAACCCCCACGATGGAAGGAATGCAGAAAGATGCTGTGAACCCCCCCGCCGCCGCCTTCAGATTGTGGTCTCTGCATAGCGAGGTCATCAAAATGGAGGAACTCAATGTGCTCTGTGCTTTCCCATGACCTCCCACCCACTTGTGGATACAGTTGGCTGAGTGCCACGCGGGCTGCTACCGCTGAGGAAACCAGGATCCCAGCCCCGCCCCCCTCCCTACCGGGTCTCATGTTGTGAACTGTGACGTTTGTGCTTACATGTTGAGGTGTTTTTTTGCATTGTAGAGCTACTCCCTGCCGGGTGTAACTCTGCTCTGCCTTTTTTTCCCTCCCCCAATTCTCCTCATGTAATCCCCTCTTCATCTATTGAAATGAGCACCGTTATGGCTGCTCTCATGGTCTGCCTGTATCTGTTTTGTCTACATGTGTGTGTGTAACCTTGGTCAGGCTGTTCTGTGGAGTCAAGTTCCTATGCTCTGGTTCGCTGGAGCGCTGGCAATAAAATTCTCTCTGATTCTCTGATTATTATTTAATTATTATCGTGAACTTGAAGTGTCCTTCTGGGACGGAACAGCAGCAGATAATCAGATATATTCTTCAGACATCATGACTCCTGGGTTAATCTGTGGATTTAAAAATTACTGTCTGACCCAGCTTGA
>SSNQ01034122.1:75173-101567 GCA_006942095.1 Nothobranchius kuhntae | reverse complement strand
CCCCCCAAGGCGCTTCACAACACAATCAGTCATTCAAGCATTCACACGCTGGTGGGGGTGAGCTACATTGTAGCCACGGCTACCCTGGGGAGGACTGGTCCCTCCGCCCACCACCAGCAGGCAAGCAGCATTCTCTAGCAAGCAGTGCTCGCTGCAGAAGGCGGAGCTGCACCAGAGTCAGCCCCGCCCACTGACTTTTTCTGTATTTTTTTTTTTAATTTATCACAAACTAACCTGATCCACATGAGCTACGGCTGTTACTGCTATGCTCTACGCTCCGGTTAAGCTAGATGAGTGTAATTAGCTGCATGACAAAGCCAGAACACGTCTGCCCACGGCCGCTCCAACTAAAGGCGTCTACAACAGCCTTTAAGGCTTCATACAGCATGACCGCTGGTAGTCCAGCACCCTCTCTTCTCTAGCGGGAGCCGGAGTTGATCCTGCTAACTTCCAGTTACTGGACAACCCCTCTATCTGCTGAGCTTCTGTGGTGTGTACCTGTACAGGTGAGCTGGAGGTGGTGCTGGACCGGAGACTGCAGCAGGATGATAACCGTGGCCTTGGACAGGGCGTCACTGACAACAAGCTGACTGCCAGTCTCTACCACCTGCTGCTGGAGGACCGCGTAGGAGGTGCTCAGGTGCGTGGGTGGGCTCAGATCTGTTGGACATCTTTCTGTGTTTATACCTGGAGCAGAACTTTCCGTTTCATGGCGGCATTGGATCGTATTCATCTTTGTTGTCTTTTTTGTAAAAGGAAGTGGGAGGAGCCTCAGTGGATCACCTGTCTCTGCTTGCTCACCTGGCCTCCCTCTCCCTTTGTCACCCGCCAATCACCATGGCCGCCTCTACCAACACCGAGGTGCCAAAGCTCCACTCCTTCCTCCCACTGCACTCATCACTTCCGTGTGACATCCACCTGCTTAATCTGAGGACACTGGAAGACCCGCAGGTGAGCTATGATGTCACTTCCTTTTGCAGGTCTTACTGGTTCTGACTAAGAACAGTTTTAACATCGACAAAATATGTGAACACCTGGTAGACTGATGCTGCTGACGTATCAATACAGCCATCCGCCATCTTGGATGGGTCCCCATACGCCCCCAGCAAAGTATTAGCCAGCGAGCCGTCCGGTCGTCGTTTGGGCGGCTTGACGGCCTAAATAAGGATTGACAGCTTTAAAGTGAGATGGCAAGCCATCCCTGTTTTCTGTTATATCAAACCTAGAATTCCCCTTTTGAAAAGAAAAACATGAAAAATGATTCAATGGAAGAGTGACAACCCCCACGCTTCCCTGTGGGACGCCCACTTTCCCAGTTCCTGGCTAGTTCCTGGGGAGGTCCGATGTTATTGGTCTGCCATTAATAAACGCTGATATCGACATAAAATGTATTGGTGTGAGTTTTCCGACTTTTATTGCTTCTCTCCCTCCACATTTCAGACTCTTTATTTTCAAACACGTTTTTAGAAGATGCAACAAAAATAAACGGTCATTCTAGACATCGGAATGAAACCAGCACTGATAATCACACATAACCAACTGTCCTGTTCAGGAAGGAGTAGGAGGAAGCAAACTCTTATTAAATCCTACCCTCAGCTCACTCATTATACAGTTTTGTCTAATGTGCAAATTAAAAAACTGATAAAAAGTAAAGTAAAAAGTCGTCGTCGTCTTCCTCCGCTTATCCGGGTCCGGGTCGCGGGGGCAGCATCCCAACTAGGGAGCTCCAGACCGTCCTCTTCCCGGCCACCTCCATCAGCTCCTCCGGCAGGACCCCAAGGCCTTCCCGGACCAGATTGGAGATGTAACTTCTCCAACGTGTCCTGGATCGACCCGGGGGCCTCCTGCTGGCAGGACATGCCCGAAACACCTCCCCAGGGAGGCGTCCAGGGGGCATCCTGACCAGATGCCCAAACCTCCTCAACTGGCTCCTTTCGATCCGGAGGAGCAGCGGTTCTACTCCGAGTCCCCCCCGTATGTCCGAGCTCCTCACCCTATCTCTAAGGCTGAGCCCGGCCACCCTACGGAGGAAACTCATTTCGGCCGCTTGTATCTGCGATCTCGTTCTTTCGGTCATTACCCAAAGCTCATGACCATAGGTGAGGATTGGGACGTAGATCGACCGGTAAATCGAGAGCCTGGTTTTCTGGCTCAGCTCCCTCTTCACCACAACAGATCGGCTCAGCGTCCGCATCACTGCAGACGCCGAACCAATCCGCCTGTCGATCTCCCGATCCCTCCTACCCTCACTCGTGAACAAGACCCCGAGTTACTTAAACTCCTCCACTTGAGGTAGGACCTCTCCCCCGACCCGGAGTTGGCAAGCCACCCTTTTCCGGTCGAGAACCATGGTCTCAGATTTGGAGGTGCTGATCCTCATCCCAGCCGCTTCACACTCGGCCGCGAACCTACCCAGCAAGAGCTGAAGGTCAGAGCTGGATGAAGCTAGGAGGACCACATAATCTGCAAAAAGCAGAGACGCGATTCTCCTGCCACCAAACTCGACACACTCCACACCACGGCTGCGCCTAGAAATTCTGTCCATAAAGGTAATGAACAGGACCGGTGACAAAGGGCAGCCCTGGCGGAGTCCAACCCTCACCGGGAACAGGTCCATCTTATGCGGACCAAACTCACGCTCCTCTGGTAAAGGGACTGAATGGCTCTTAACAGAAAGCCACCCACCCCATACTCCTGGAGCGTCCCCCACAGGGTGCCTCTGGGGACACGGTCATAAGCCTTCTCCAAATCTACAAAACACATGTGGATTGGTTGGGCTCCTCCTTCAACCGACACCTTATCTTGGTGAAGGAGTTTGAGTGCCCTAATGATCCTAGGAGCTATGTTGTCTGGGGCACTTTTTGCCCCTGGTAGGGTCTCCCATAACAACTGGGTCTTAGGTGAGACAAAGAACAGTTCAGAGGATCTTTCATGGATGGAAATTCAAGGAGTCGGAGTATCCGGCCCGGAGGGTTACCGGGGTCCCACCCTGGAGTCAGGCCTGGGGTTGGGGCCCGTGAGCGAGCGCCTGGTGGCCGGGCTTTTGCCCATGGGGCCCGGCCGGGCCCAGCCCGAACCGGATGCATAGGCTCATCCAACTGTGGACCCACCACCCACAGGAGGAACATGAAGGGTCCGGTGCAATGTGGATCGGGTGGCAGACCAAGGCAGGAGTCTTGGCGGTCCGATCCCCGGACAATAAAACTGGTTTTTGGGACATGGAATGTCACCTCGCTGGCAGGGAAGGAGCAGGAGCTTGTGGCAGAGGTTGAGCGGTACCGACTAGATATAGTTGGACTCACCTAGACACATAACATTGGCTCTGGAACCCAAGTCCTTGAGAGGGGTTGGACACCCTCCTTTGCTGGAGTTGCTCCGGGTGAGAGGCGGAGGGCTGGGTTTGGCTTTTTGTTAGCCCCAAGACTCTCTGCCTGTGTGTTGGGGTTTACCCCGGGGGCCATGAAACACCGCCACTGGACTACTGAAGACTGGTCAAATGGTCGAATTTAGCTCAGGAGGTAGAGCGGGTTTATGCTTTCGCGTCAGCTCTGTGAGGGAGACGCCTATACGCACCGACCGGTATCCTTTCATGTAATTTCAGAGACTTTTTAACACGGAAAAACGTTGTCCCTCGTCCTCTGTCACCTCTTCATGCTCTTGCTGCCTCTAAACCCACGTTTTCCCTCATTTTCATCCACGAATAAAACGCATGCTGAATGGATTTGAAAGAGAGGAACCCACCCAATATGGCCGCTATGCTGGATCACGCTATTCATGTCTTTTGTTTTTTACTATAACCTAAAATGCTCTTCAACAGGAATCAGGAAGTCCATCACAGGAAGTGGGCCTCCTACTCCACAGAAAGGGCTTTGATTGTAGCACCAGCCCCAGCCCTGCACTATCATGCACGTGGACCTCACAGGAGGAGGTGTGAGAACACACACACACACACACAAACACACACCCTAACCTTAACTCAAACTTCATTCACACCATACCTCTAAAACCAACTGCTAAGCTCTTTTAGAAAGTGCGGACCAGATAAAATGGCCTCACCCTGTTGGTTAAACCCTCCCAATGGTCCTCGGTAGGTAGTAAGTACAAGAACACACACACACAGTAAATCACTGGCTCTGTATTTGTTTGTGTTTACTGCTTCCAGGTGAACTTGGACGATCTTTTCTCTCCTCTCCGATTCCGCTCCGTTCGTCGGACAGGTCTCACACTGCTGCGTGACCACGATGAGTCAGACTCCGCCCACAAGCAGGTGCTGCTGCACCCCATGGAGATCAGTGCATTCCGTGTGCACCTTGACTGAAACCAAATGCATCCGATCAGGAAGTGAGCGACCGATCAGCTGTTACACCTCAGACAGGAAAGGAAAGGTTTTCAGAATAAAAACCTTCCACGGTGAAAGTATGAAATACAGACTGATGCTGTAGTGTTGCTACGGTTACACAAAAGGACCAGTCAGTCTGTTTGACCAGTGAATGTGTGCGTTTCCATGGCAACGCTGTTACTGCTGTTTTTGTGGGTTTGATTATAATGAATGTTGTTGAAAAGGGGATTCTGGGAAAAATGCTATATTTTCTGTAAACTGGTGAAATGATTTAATGTGTCTGTTTGTTGGAAAAATCAAGATTTAATAAAAACTAAATTATTGTTTGAATGAACTCATCTTGTGCTTTCTGGTGTGAGATCCTTTAAAATAAGACCTGGTCCCCGTAGACTCAGTCCTGATCATTAATCCATCCATTCTCTGTCCCCTATCCGGGGTCGGGTCTTGCATCCGTAATCTTGTTATGTGCTATGGAGGCCATTGAAGCTAACATTCTCATGGAGGTGAAAGGAGTTCAAGCTAACTTAAAAAAGGAAATAACCGAGCAGACTGGGCTGGTGAAGTCAGAAATGACAGAGTTTAGAAAAGGCATGGGAAGACAACTTGACGAGATTGCTGCGGACATGAAGGAGGCCACAAACAGGATGGAGGAAGTCGAGCAGAAGGTGGCCGACATGGAGGAGTTCGCCGCAGATGCCAAGGACGTCCTTGGCTATACTCTCCAGCTGCAGGAGGACCTCCAGTCATGTACGTCTGACCTGGAAGCCCACTCATGCAGGAACAACATACATAAGACCAGATTTAAAACTAGAGGGGACCTGTCCTTTCAAGCTGTAACTCCCAGACTTTGGAACGCCCTGCCCTTGTTTCTTCGTGTGGCCGACTGTTGATTCTTTTAAAAAGCAGCTGAAGACATTTATTTACACAAGCTTTTACGTAAGATGACCTTGTGCTCCTGTTCTGTTTTGCCTTTTTACGTATGTTGTGAAGCACTTTGTGATTTTATCTGTGAAAAGTGCTATATAAATAAAGTTTCACTTACTTACATATTCATGGCATAACAGAGGGAGAGGAAGGGGGCAACATGTCTGAGTTCATCGAGACCTTCATGAAGAAAGAACTCTCCCTAACGGACAGTAATTTGGGCATACAGCGCTGTCACCGTTCCCTGGGCCCCTAACCACCACCGGGAGCCAACCCTGGATCCATCGTGATATATTTCTTGGAGTATAAGATAAAAGACAAGATCCTCTGCTTGGTGTGTGTGTGTGTGAGTGAGAGAGAGAGAGAGATGTGGAGCAGAAGCTACTTTAATGACAGAAATAAATATTCTGTCACTTTTCTTTATAATTTATTTTATTACAGCAGCTGTGGAGTCGGGCAGGGGTTGAGGTGAAGTTGGTTCTGAAATCTGAGGCTTGCTGGTTCGGCTGTATTGTGTGCTTCTCTACAAAATAATGGTTTCTGGGCAGAGAAATAAAAAAATTACTGTTTCCAACATGTTGTATTTCAAATAATAACGAATCTATAAAAGGTTTGTAATTTTGAGTCACATTGCTTGCTTTGTTTTTATTTTTTACCAATGGCAAACTAGTTTAAGTAAAAAAACATACTCAGTAAAACATCCTAAATTACTGAGTGATGATTTAATCGTGTTTGTAGTCTAAAACAGAACATTTTCAGGAGAAATCGCACTAGAAACGTGAATCTATTAAAAACTGCCTCGTCGTTCATAATGTTTTCTTACGGGACTTGCGGGTCTTTCGACAGGGGGATGCTCTTTTCGGCACAACACTTGTTCACACTCCAGTCCAGTTGGTGGCGCTAACGCACCACCACGCTGCTGGCCGGGCGCTTAGAAACCAGTCAGCTGACTTCCGGTCACGCCGTTTCTGTGCTCGCGGGCAGCTGTAGGAGACCTCATGACTGCGCAGGTGAGTTTGTTCATGTTTTAACGTTTCAGCCGCCGGCAGCCATGACTTTATTCAGAGTTTATTACTTTTCTGTCAGAGAGTTGCCACCATGGACGTCACTAGGTTTGAGATATAGGGGTGACTTAACCCCAGGAGCTTGACCTGAACGTTTTTGTCACGCCCTGCAAAAACTTTGTCAATTAATTCATTACATGAAGAACATTTAACAAAACCTATTATTTTATCACTTTCTTTTCCTTTCCTACCTTTGTTATTTTTTATAAAAAGAAGAGAGAAAATGCACAATCAGTTCATTAGTGGGGTCTATGTTGAAGAAAGATTTTATGTAAGTCCATTAAAAATTAGATATGTTATATTTCCAAATAAAGCTATTCATTTCAGTCTACTGCACTTAACAGGGGGAAATGTTGCTGTCATTTATTTGTTTAATTACAACTTGTTTAATTATAAATGTTACTGAAATGTGACAATAAAGAACAAATGAATAATTGTCAAACTTTTATTCTGCCAAATGAGTGTGCAGTTGACGGTTTTAATATATGAATAACACTGCTATGATATGGAATAAAGGAGTATGTAATTAACAATTACAAGACAAAATAACAGTATATATAAAAATATCCAGCAAGTAGTAGAACTTATAATACAGAAAGTCAAGTATACAGATACAACTTGACATAAGGTTGCAGGCCAGATGATAACTATAGCTTTTTTTTTTCTCAAGGTTTCTTACCTGTTCACTCCTAAATAGAAAACTGTTCAATTTTGCTTGGGAACTTTGTGCTCAGGTAAATGCTCATAACGGTGCGCTCGCCCCTGTTTTTGCTGTAGATCACTGACCTTGACCATGCAGATCTCCTCAGCATCAACCACCTGGTCTCTCTCCTGTTCCTCACTCACTCTCTTAAAAAATCTTCGTATATCCATCTAGCCAACACATTGAAAAACATTTTCAATTTCTAATGACAAAACAAATGCTACTATGCCATTTAGTTTTCACTCACAATAATTGAAACAGCCATTGGTGGATAAATGGTACAGAATATGGACAACTGTTAGCCTAATATAGCCTATGTTTGGTTGCTCATGATGTTTATGTTTATTCATTTAGGAGACGCTTTTATCCAAAGCGACTTACAATTTATAACCTATAGGGCATGTTGTGATCTGTGGGGGAAACCGGAGTACCCGGAGGAAACCCACGCATGCATGAGGAGAACACGCAACTCCACGCAGAAAGGCCGCAGCCGAGCCGAGTTTCGAACCTGCAACCTTCGTGCTGCGAGGCAACAGTGCTAACCACTGCGCCACCATGCAGCCCTCCTTTAGGAGGACATCAGCAAGTATGATCATCATCTATGGGACTATGGTCCCATCAGCAAGTATGATCATTTGCTTATACTTGGAGATTTTAATTTTCATGTCTGTTGTCCTGAGAAGTTCCTGGTGGCTGATTTTTGTAATTTAATTGACTCTTGTGGACTGACTCAGTTGGTTGACTTCCCCACTCATGGGGGTCTCACATATTGGATTTAGTTTATTCTTTTGGTGTTAATGTAACAGAGGTCTGCCCTGATGTTTTTCTCTGTCTGATCAAGTTCCTGTTTTGTTTTCTGTGGATGTGGCCCGGCCTGTCTCTCCTAGGCAGGTGGGGATTTGCCGTGCTCGCCGCATTACCCCTTCCTCAGTTGTTGAGTTTTCTGTTTTATTTTCAGAATTTTTGTTTTCCTATGAGGATTCTTCTGATCCTGAGATCCTCCTATCCCTCTTTTCTGCCTCTTGCACTTCCGTGCTCGATCAGATTGCCCCTCTAAGATCATGACGTTCCTGCTGTCGCTCTGACCCTTGGCTCAACCTTCATACGCGTACTGCTAGACGGGAATGTAGGAGATGTGAGCGGCGGAGGATAAAGGTTAAATCTCTGGCTTTCTTCCAACTTCTCCGTGAGGCCTGGAGGAATTACCAACGCATCGTTCGAAAGGCCCGTTTTGACTATTTTGCTGCTATTGTTACCAAATATTCGGGTAACTAGCTAGTCCTCTACTCCACTGTTAATGCAGTTTTGTCACCCAACGTTCCTCTGCTTAATACGTCTGAGGAAAGTTGCACCCAATTTTTGCATTTTTTTTAATCTCTAAAGTTGCCACAATTAGGGCTCAGATTCTGCCTCCCTCTCACCCAGAAGCCCCTGTTTGTTCTCCATTATATTCCTTTGATCATTTTTCCCCCGTCTCTCCTTCCTCTCTATGGAAGACAGTGGCTGATATGAAGCCCTGTGGCTCTCCTTGTGATTTTATGCCCCCTCGCTTCCTGAAGGAAGTCTTCCCAGTAATTGCTCAACCGATCCTGGAGATCCTTAATGCAAGCCTTAGGACGGGGATTGTTCCCCAGGAGTTTAAGCATGCGGTGGTCCAGCCTGTTCTATAAAAGCAAGGCTTGGACTCTTAACGACTTGAAGAATTGTTGCCTCCCTAAGATGATGACCAGAGGGGCAACTGGTTTCCTGTTCAATACCGTGTGTCTGTGATAAAGAATAGAAAAAGGGACACACGTTGAGCTGATGTCAGTTTCACAACAGGAAGGTTTATTCTCCTCTCCAATTTTGACAAAACATGAACAAAGGGTGGCTTAAATCCATTTACAACATCAGATTCAAAATGGATCACAATGAACACATTTATTTCACTAAGATAAACAAAACACAATAGGGTACTCTGTACTTTGTTTTAACTACATTTACAACATCATAAAATTAACTCATTTTTAAACATTTTAATTCTCGTTCAGCATGAACTTATTTATGTGAAATGTATTTCCACTGTTCTTATACAATCTACAACTATATAGAGTGCAATGCTCCTTTAACGACGTTCACTACTACTGTGCAGCCAGCATTGATCAAACAGTTTCCTTATAACACTCTATAAATGTCTTCATCTTAAACCACAAACTTGTTCTTGTAACCACAACATCAACCAGAAGACTAAAACGTAGCATAAAACCAATTTATCAGAGTGCCTACCACCTTAAGAGTTCACAGTCCCGAAGTCTCTCACAAGTCCGATTAGCTTCCCCACACACACTCAGTATCCCGCATTAGCCCAGTCCGCTAGCATTAGCATCATTTTACCCGCAGCCTCAACCCACAGTTCAGACACAACTCAGAACGAATCCAATTTCTTTAGCGAGTTGCGCTCATTACCCACATGAACAACATACTCTGTTTGTAAGGTCTGCAGTATACATTCACTTAAATGCCTTTACTAACCTGTGATAAAGAATAGAAAAAGGGACACACGTTGAGCTGATGTCAGTTTCACAACAGGAAGGTTTATTCTTCCTCTGTGCCCCAAAACGCTACTCGATACCACTGCGCGTAATGCGCCCTCTAGCGGCTGTATGCGGAATTGCATTGTAAACTGACCGGTACACACATACAATCATAACAACAACCTTTTCATAACAACAACCTTTTGGGGGGGGGGGTCCCCATCTTATTTCTGATACCAGATTTTACTAGAAAGCTATTTTCAACTCTACACTCTCCCCCACTTCAAGGAATGGCTCTTGACATTTGTTTCGTCATGTGTGGACCCATCAGTTTATGGGTGCGAAGTTATTGTGGTAGTACGGCTGTGAATAGATGGGGTGAAAGAATGATGGGACGCTGTGTGTCCACATCCAGGGTTGGCTAGCCGAAAGGGTGTTCATATCTGCCCTCCAGTGGCAGTATGATGGCTGACCCAGTACGTTGTACGTGAGTCTTTCCGCTGGTCTCCCCCTCCTTTGTGACCTCCTTACAAAGTCATTTTCTCTGTTTTCTCCATCACTTTCCTCCTTGCCTTTTTCTGCTAACTCCTCAGCTTCTACAACATCTTGTTCTCCCCCATCTTCTGGCCTGTCAAGTGGGCAGAACTCTCTTGCTGTCGCACGTAGCTTGGGCTCACTGTTAGACTTCTGCTTTGGAATGACAGTTTCCTGTTGCTGAGGTTGCTCCTGTTGAATGGCAGGTCCTTGTTGTTGAGGGTTCACGAGTCTGTAGCAGGGAATCTTGCTCCGGAGGCCGTAGTGGTAGGTATAACTACCTTCCTCATCAGAGCTACTTGTCACTGTTTCATGGACCTTTCCTACAGGTTGTCTTCGCTGTTTTGCTTTTGTCTTTTCTTCCACAGGAAGTTCTTCCTCGAAAGGTAAGTCGTTCACTGGTAGTAGAAGGTTTCTATGAAGAACCCGCATGCCTTTACTACCTCTCTCTGGCTGTACCTTATAGACGGGTCCATCTCCCAGTCTCTCCACCACGCGATGTACCACTTTCTCCCAATATGCGCGCAGTTTTCCTGGCCCTCCTCTCTCTGACAGATTTTTCACCAGTACTCTGTCACCTGGCTGGAGGGTGGCACCTCTTACATGTCTGTCGTACTGCTTCTTGCTTTTGGCTGAGGACTGCCGGCTGTTATTTGCAGCTATTTGGTAAGCAACTCGCATCCTCTCGGCCCACTTTTGAACGAACGTTTGGTGGTTTTGTGCCTCAGTGTCTTTGCCTTGGTGGAAAAGTAGGTCAACTGGTAGCCGTGGAGCCCTGCCATACAAGAGAAAAAATGGAGAGTACCCTGTTGCGTCATGCCTTGTGCAATTGTAGGCATGCACGATCTGAGGCAGATGATCTTTCCATTCACTCTTTTTCTCTTCTTGTAGGGTGCGCAGCATTTGAAGAAGTGTGCGATTTAACCGCTCCACTGGATTGCACTGAGGATGATAAGGAGTGGTGCGTGAGTGTGCAATTCCTGATAGTTGTTGCAATCTTTGGAACAGGCTGTTTTCAAACTCACGTCCTTGGTCATGATGCAACTTCTCTGGATACCCAAAGCGAGGAATAAAGTCCTGAAATATCTTTTCAGCAGCTGCCTTCCCTGATTTGTTTCTCGTTGGGTATGCCTGCGCAAAGCGCGTGAAGTGATCAACGAGAACAAGGATATACTCATATCCTCCTTTGCTTGGCTCCAAGTGCAAATAGTCAATAGAGACCAACTCAAAAGGTGCACTGGTGGTGAGGGATCCCATTGGAGCTCTCTGCGGGATATTGGGATGCTTCTGTTTAATACACTGGCATTTTTTTGTCACGTATTCTTCCACATCTTGCTGCATGTATGGCCAATAGAACCGTTCTCGGGCCAGATGGATCACCTTTTCAGAACCTACATGCCCCATGTTGTCATGTAAGCTTTTCAGTACTACTGATTTGAGCTGTTCAGGGAGGACCAGTTGTCGGTTTTGGTTTGTTTTTCTGTAAAGTAGTCCATTTTCTACTTCTAACTTGTTCCACTCATAGAGCAGTCTCCTCGTCTGTTTAGACATTGTTTTTTTTTTCTTTTTCATTTGGAGTCCAAGCTCTCAGTTTCAAAGAAATAACTTCTTTAATAGCTGGATCTGCCTGCTGTGCAGCGGTGATATCCCTGGGAATGATGTCTGAAACGCTAGTGTGTGGTACAGCATTCCCATCATCACCGTTTAGTTGCAATGCAGCCACCCAGGGAACATCATCGTCTTGCACCAATTTTGTCCCCTGCCACACAGCAGAGACCACCTCCGGTGACACTGTCTCTGTATGGTCATTCATCTGCTGCTGCAGGTTCACGGGATACCTGGACAACATATCGGCATCCGCGTTCCTCTTCCCTGGTCGATACTTAATGTCAAAATGGAAATCTGCCAACTCCCCAACCCATCTATGGCCCACAGCATTCAGTCTTGCGGAACTCAAGATGTAGGTCAAGGGGTTATTATCGGTATAGACCGTGAAAGTTGGTGCATAATACAGGTAATCCCGGAACTTGTCGCAAATAGCCCATTTAAGTGCCAGGAACTCAAGTTTGCCCGAGTGCAGATGATAGTTCTTCTCTGCCGGTGTTAAGGTCCTGGAGCCGTACCCAATGACACGCAGTTTGTTGTTTTGGCGTTGGTATAATACAGCTCCCAGACCTTCGTTTGAAGCGTCTGTGTGTAACACAAAGGGAAGATCGAAGTCTGGGTAGGCCAGGATGGGGGGGTTTGTCAACATGTCCACCAACCTGGACACCACGTTCTGATGTTCAGTAGTCCAGGTGACAGGTGAGCGAGAGGGAAGTTGCCCCTTGTTCCCTTTGGTCACTGGACTTTTCCCCTTAACAGTCTGAGGCTTGATGGCATGACCTATCTCAGCTGGGCTTTGGAGAATTTCAAACAAGGGCCTCGCTAGTCGTGAAAAGTCTTGGGTAAAGGACCGGTAGTAGCTGAGAAATCCAAGCAACGTCCGGACTTCTCCCACTGTGCGAGGCTTCTTGTCTTTCAGGGCTAGCACTGCTTCCAAATCCTTTGGATCGAGCTGAATCCCTTCTCCTGACACCACTGCCCTGTTTACCAAACGCTTGCTGATTGGTTGATGTGCATTTTAGACATGAGACAAAATATTAATGTGCTGTAATTACTATAGATATAATTTTACTCTGTATGAACAAGCACACGCTTTACCTTACAACTGTTACATGAGTGAAAACCAGGCATGAGTGTTTGTTGAGGCAAATTAAATTCTTATAACTTGATGTGGTTTTGTTTGTGACTCATACAGGAACAGAAAAAAGGAAAACAAACCCGACTTCCTGTTCCATCGGGCGTAGCGAGGAGTGCCTTATATCTTAACTCTCTTTCCTCTCCAAATTGTTGGAGAAGATGGTTTTTATCCAGATTTTTAATTTCATTACATCCAACAATGTTTTAGATATTTTTATGTCTAGTTTTCGCCCTCAATACAGCACTGAGACTGCTCTTATTCGTGTTTTTAACAATATTTTGCTTGCCTCTGATTCTGGTTCTCATGTGTTGTTGGTGCTTTTAGACTTATCTGCTGCCTTCGACACTGTCGACCACTCAATCCTACTACAGCGGCTGGAGCAGTTAATTGGCATTCATGGAACTGCTTTAGAGTGGTTCCACTCCTATTTCAATGGCAGATGTTTTAATGTTGCCCTGGGGAACTGCGCCTCTAGAGTGGCGCCTCTTTTTTTGGGGGATTCCCCAGGGGTCCGTTTTAGGTCCGCTTCTTTTTAATCTATATTTTTAGAAAATTCCGGGTAAATTTTCATCTCTACGCTGACGATTGTCAGCTTTATATGGCCCTAAACTCTGCTGACCCTGTGCAACCACTGACTGACTGCCTGAGTGAAGTCAGGTCCTGGCTCTCGGCGAATTTTCTCTATCTTAACAGCTCCAAACTGGAGGCTATTCTCTTTGCCCCCTGCCCCCCCTCTGCTGTGGAGCTATCTTTGCCCCCGTTATTGTCGGTTTTGGTGAAGCCAACAATTACAAATTTGGGGGTCACTCTGGACGCTTTTTTAAAAATGGATGCACAGATAAATCAGGTAGTCAAGTCGTGTTTCTTTCATCTTTGCCGGCTGGCCAAGCTAAAATCTGTCCTGAACAAAAAAGATCTTCAGTCAGTTGTTCATGCTTTTGTAACGTCACGTTTGGACTATGCCAACTCTCTCTTATATGGTATTCCCTCCTCTTCAGTGGTATACCTCCAATTGGTTCAGAATGCTGCCGCAAGGTTTCTTACGGGCATAGACCGACAGCAGCATATCACCCCTGTTTTGGCAAATTTACACTGGCTTCCAGTTCGGTTTCGGATGAAGTTCAAAATTCTTCTGTTGGTTTACAAATCTATTCATGAAAAGGCCCCCTCTTGTTTGGTACATCTTTTGAGTCCCTATGTTCCGGTGCAAACCCTGAGGTCCTCTGACCAGCACCTTCTGCTTGTCCCTCCTGCCCGCTATATGGCCCGTGGCGAACGGGCTTTTTCAGTTTGTGCGCCTAAACTTTGGAACCAACTCCCCCTGACGGTCCGACTTACCCCCTCCCTTCCCACTTTAAAAGAACGTTTGAAGACATGTTTCTGTTCCCTGGCCTTCCCAGCTGAGACTGTTTAACCCTTGTGCATTCCTGTAATTTTTTTTTGTTATTATAGTTTTTATTTGTTTTATCTATTTTATGTTGCTGTATCTAGTTTGTTGATGTATTGTTATGTACAGCACTTTGGTTGGCGTTGTCGCCATTTAAATGTGCTTTATAAATAAAGGTTGATGATGATGATGATACATGGTATAATTCGGCAGGAAATGGTCAGTGTTCCAACTGCATCAGAATCACAAACTGGTTCCAGTTGGATGACTGGTGGATGATCTCGGAAGAGAAAGAAGTGTGTTTTAATGCGGCGTAAAGATTAAAATTCCTACCGGTATTGACACAAGTGTCATTGCTCGGCCTCGCTGTCCGATTTAAAATGGCTGAAGCGCTGAGGTTTCCACCTGAGGAGACACGCCAGCTCTGCATTAGCCTGCTAGCTAACAGCTATGTGTGGGAATCATTGATGACTGCTTGCAGTTCTAGTTACTGTTGCACCTTGTGACTTCAGGTGACCGTGTTGTTCTTCGCTAAGAGTGCAGAGCTAGCTGGAGTAAAGGAGGAGGAGCTTGTTGCAGTTCCAACACCAATCAGCAGCAAAGACCTGTGGGGTCTGTTGCTACGTAAACATCCCAGGTAAGGTCGGTTCAGGCTGGTGGTCGGGGTGAGTCTGATTCTGAGTGCTTCGTGCAGGCTGAACATGAATAGTCTCCTACACCTGTCTGCACCTGTCTGCTGCTTCAGCTTCCTGTAGAAACCAGTGCACATCTGAATAAATGAGTAAAACACACATTTAAGTTTAGTCACCGTGTAAAAATAGCTGAGAATTTCAGCGTTATGCTTCTGATAAGAATGTGTGGTAAAATATCGTATCTGTAGAAAAAACACGAGTTACAGAATCGGGTTGGAGTCGACCTGTGGGTCATTCCTTCTTTCTATTTTCAGTTGAAAACAAAAAATCATAAAAGGAAAAATAGAAACTTTTTATTTGTTTTTTAAACGGATTCAAAAAGAACAAAAACGTCGTGTTTTTCGTATTTTACATTTTAGCCTGAGGTCAAATATGAGAAATGGAAAAACGGCCGCACAACCACGTTTTATTTTAAAGTTTCTTTTGTCAGGTTTGCGTCAGCAGGTGTTCTACCGATGTGAGTATCCCCGACAGAATGTGACCCTGAACCGGCTAGGACGACGCAGACTCCCTCCACAGCGCCCGAGTCCAGCTAGACGTAGTTATGGTTCTGTTCTGTGATTACCTGAAAGATGGGCGTCGCTGCTTTATTGTTCAGACCCTGGTGACAACAGAAAGCGCTAGGTTTTATCCAGGTGCTATCGGTCACTTTAGCTGTGAACACACGTGGTCCTCAGCTGTCTACCTGACTGTCTGCTAGCAAACACCAACAAGGTAAGCACTAATCAGTGTTTTACACTCGTTCCACTCGTGAACATGTGGGGTTCAGGACAAAGCTAACTAGCAGGCAGTAGCTAACGTTAGCTAACTTTGTGCATGTGTACAAGTCATGTGACATCATCTTCTACTAGCTGAGTAAGTAACTTACTTAACTTTAACAGGACTGTTTATGATGGAGGAGGGAGAGGGAACATCTGTGGTTTATGTCAGAGCAGATGGAGAGAGACAGCAGACTGTGTGTGTGTGTGCGTGCGTGCGTGTGTGTGTGTTTGTGACAGTTATGCTGTTGAATAAATGTAGCTTCATCAGCTTTGAGTTGATTAATCAGACATGATTAGATTAATTTTCACCACTGCCTTTATTCTAAAACGACGTTGAGGCGTGTGTTCTGGTACCAGGTGACACGTTGATGCGACCTCACACATCATCTCAGATCCATCCTGATTAGGGCCCGACCGATACGCTTTTTTTGGGACCGATACCGATGTAAAACTTTTAACAAAGGCGATATAATGGCCGATAAATCTCCCTCACAAACAAAAGAAATAAAAATTCTCTTAAGCTTAAACCCTTCATTCTCTGCCTTTGTGATGCAAACTTATTCCTCTGTTACACACCAAAGAACGGTCTCCATAACTCACTCGGGTTTCCAAGTAATGCAAATAAGATTTATTTAGCAGATCTCAAAAACAACAGAACACACAAACTCAGTCACAGCATAAATCTAACATTCAAGTTTTTTCTTGTAAACGGTGGTTTCCTCAAATACATTTTAACTTAAAGGAATATTCCACCACTCAGTGAAACTGTGTCTTGTTAAGATTCCCCAGAGTTTGACAAGTCAGAAAAAGCATTTTATAACCAGCCCAATATGATCTGGCAGCAGGTGGTTTTCTTAGTTTAGCATAAAACAATGTAAGTGAATTCACGTACCCTGTAGTGTTTTTTTATGTAGGTGAATGCAAGCCTTCCCTTCCATAGCTTTATAATAAAACAGCTGGTTACAAAATGTTTATTTCTGACTTAGCTAACCCTGGGGAATCTAACAACACACACGTTTAGGGACATAAGATCCCTATAAGAATTTTAAAATAATAAAAATGCAGCAATAAATAAAACGTAATAACAAAGTAACGCTGTTGAAGTTAACTTGGTGAACTTATTCACCCTGGACAGGAAATAATTGCACATAAGAAACATAAATAAGAATAAATAAAACAAAGTTTCAAAACAATAATTTGTGTTCAAAGTTCAAAGGAGTGGAGCCACACAACATGAGTTCATAAAGCTGGCGCCATCTGCTGGACAGGTAGCGCAATATCGGCCATATCGGCCGTCTTTTTTGGCCGATAGCCGATACTGTTAATGACCCCAATATCGGCCGGCCGATATATCGGTCGGGCCCTAATCCTGACCTCTTGCTGCATCCTAGGAGTCTACGTGGATCCTTCCTCCCAGCAGCGCTTTTATAACCCCCCCCCCCCCCCAACAACACCTGTAGGTGTTTACATCCCAGTTATTATTTGTAGTTTGTGTTTACTGTACAGTCTGAGTCTGTTTTATACTTTTAAATTTGTGTGGACGTGTTTGTTTGTACAAATAAAAGCATTTTTTTATTTCTACTTCTCGGTTGAATGAAAATGAATTTAAATCCAGATGTTCCAGAGTTATGAATAATTCTGGGATTAACATTGTTCAGGTATTATTAATATTGATCTGTTTCACATAATCTACTCATGTTGTCCATCTGTCTACATACACGTGTTTTACTAGAATGAAGCAGTCGGCTGTTTCCAGGTGTTAAACTGTCTCAGAACTAGCAGCCATGCTAACTGTCAGCTGTTTACTGGTCATGGACCTGGTTTAGTGAGCGTTAACCTTTATATGAACGCAGCTGACGTGATTATCCTCATACAGGGAAACTTTGACTTGTTATAAGAACGATCCAACATGAGAATAATAAACGTAGCACTTCCTGTTGTCTCCCACAGACTGAACGATGAAGTAATGACGACACTACACAACTATTATAAAACATTTCCACGTCCAGCTAGTTGGAATCAAGGCGCGGTCCACTGGATCAGCACTTTCTGGTCAGTGCGCTCCCGATGTAGAGGAAGCTTGTGTCGGCACGTTGCCACAGCAACAGATTATGAATGCACATGCTCAGTCATAAACTGACCCTTACGACGTCAAAAATCCCCACCTGACCCGAGTGTGATGTCATAACAAGGGATGCTCACGCCTGTGTGAACTCCATCAGCTTGAACCTACATCAGTACAACACCTGTCTTTATCAACCCCAGAAAGCAAATATTACAGTTTGGTCCTGCAGCCGATTTTCCATTTCTCATGTTCGATCCGAGACTAAAATAGAAAATCCGAAAACACGACATGTTTTGTTTTTTAAACCCGTTTATAAAACTAAATAATCCGTTTTTTCTTGTTTGATTTTTTTGTTTCCAGTCGAAAATAGAACGACTGATACACGGACTGGAAGGTTTTACTGAAACATGTTTCATATCCAGCTGCTGGACTGTCAAGTTTTCTCCTTCAAAACGGGAAGTAGGGACGTAACAACTGTTTACCATCCGGGGGGTGGGCGGGGTCTCCTGAGAGCTAATGCTACAGCGCCCACTATTGTAATTGATGACGGCCGGCAAAAAGCTCCAGTTGTTTAAAGTGGTTGCAGTACCCACGTTTTACCACAAGATGTCCCTTTTACTGCAGTACTACACAATGCACCTTTAAATATTCTGCTGATTACTGCGTGAGAGCGCCTGGCTGCAGGTAGAAGAGGGATAGATGGAGCCAGCTGACTGCAAGCCAACATAGTGTTTAGAAAATCCACATCACACCTCAGGGACGGGAGAACGAGCGGGCCAGGTCAGAGTTTGCCCAGAACCCAACGTCAGTCCCAAACAAACAGAATCTGACCACAAACGCCAGCGTGTGCATCGGTGGTTAATCACAGCTGTTCATTACACCTGAAGTCCCATGGCAAATGGTGTGTGTGTGTGTGTGTGTGTGTGTGTGTGTGTGTGTGTGTGTGTGTGTGTGTGTGTGTGTGTGTGTGTGTGTGTGTGCATGCACTCGCTCAGACTGCTGGTTCTGGAGGGTCAGGTGGTCCTGGCGGTGCGTCAGCAGTACGTTGCCATCTGTGACCAGGTGTTGACTCTGGCAGACGGAGACGAGGTTGCCGTGGTACCGCCGCTGAGTGGAGGATAGAGGGAAGTGAGTGATGAGCTGATCTCTGGTCAGTCTGATCCATCCTGATGGCCTGATTCACAACAGTTTATTACTCTTTCAGTTTCAGTGATGTCAGCGGAGGTGAGAGACGTCTTCAAGCTGAGCCGTGATTGGCTGTCAGTACAGGAAGTGGTGGACACTGTCAGCAGCTCATCCTGTGGAGCTATCTCAGTATTTATAGGTTGGTAATGAACCACTGATCTAACAGGCACACATGGCTGTGTGGAACAAACGATCAGCCTGTGAAAGGTTGTCTCGACTGTGGGGTGCTGACAGAAACGTCCGACTGAAATGTTCGCTCCGGGGTCAGAAAGAGGAGGCTCACGGGCCGCCTATATACCACTGAGATCAAACTTGAGCAAAAATAGAAAAATCACATACCTTTGTAGTTTTTTGTTCTGCTTGGATATAGTCTTCTGTCTCAGAAGATGCTTCCTTTATGGAATCACTGGATACCAGTAAAGAAGTAGAAATATATACTGTGTTGTCACAGTGAGCAAGCTAATTACTACAGATGTATGCCTATTCCAAAATGCCTCAAGACTGTGTAGCACCTCTTCTTCTGTTCGGTGGCTGGACAGAGGAAGAGGCCCATCATACATATGCAGGGATTCTCTTACATAGGCTCAGGCGTGAGGCTGCGCCACTGCTGAAATTCCAGCGCCACGCCTATGAGAGCCCCCACACAGACGAATGGAATGGAAGCACTCTGTTCACAACGACCCCTCCCCCATGCTCTCATGGACAACGCGTGGCAGCGAAACACTCTGCAAGCAACAACCCCCCCCCTCACGGACAACACGAAAAGCGCTCTCAGACTGCAGGTTTACTGGTGGTTCCCAGAATATCAAAAAATAGGATGGGAGGCAGATCTTTTAGTTATCAGGCTCCTCTCTTGTGGAACCAGCTCCCAGCTTTAGTCCATAAGGCAGACACCTTGTCTACTTTTAAGACCAGGCTTAAAACGTTTTTATTTGATAGGGCCTATGATTAAAATCTGATGTTAGCCCAGATCTGGACAAGTGGGGGAGTAGAGGGAGGTGGAGTATACAGTCGATAAAGACGGCTCTCCCTTGCCCTGCCTCCAACATGCCTCCATCTAAAAGGCTAGTTTATCCAGAGTTATCTCTGTAGTTATGCTGCTATAGGCTTAGACTGCTGGAGGATACACTGGCCACTTTCCACACTCGACTACTTTCTTCTACAATCTGCTCTTTAACTGTATTATTTCCTGCTAGTTCAGCTGTTAACTTTATTATTTCTCTAAGTGTTTTTCTCCCCAGAAAAAGCTACAATGATGTTCTGCTGAGCTGTGGTGGCCTCATGGAGGGGGCCATCGGATAATTGGCTATTGCAACTTAAATCCAGTACCTAAAATTAAGGGTAACAACATCTGATGTGTGCAGGTACGACCCGGGAAGACCAGGTGGACGGCAGAAAGGTGGTTGGTCTGGAGTATGAGGCATATGAGTCCATGGTCCAGTCGGAGCTCACTAAGCTGTGTGCTGACATCAGAACTCGCTGGCCCAGCGTGAGACACGTCTGCATCCACCATCGCCTCGGGTGAGCTAATGACCGCTTCTCACTGGTACAGGTGTCACATTTCAACAGGAAGTTACTTGGTCACTTCCTCCCCCAGATTGGTGAGTGTGGGTGAGGCCAGTGTCATCATGGCGATCTCGTCCCCCCACCGCCATGAAGGCCAGCAGGCTGTCCAGTACTGCATTAGCCAGCTGAAGGCCAACGCCCCCATCTGGAAAAAGGTGAGAACTGGAGGAGGGTGGAGCTTAGTGTCTGTGATGGGGTTGGGTCATCAATCAGTAATCTTAGTGGTTGGTTGTGACTGTTTGACAGGAGGTTTACGACAATCAGGAGACAAGCTGGAGAGAAAACTCTGAGTGTTCTTGGTCCCAGAGTCCAGAGAAGACCTGCTCAGAATCCCACAACCAGAACTAAATAAAACTACCTGTGAGGAGGAATAAACTGTGTGTGTGTGTGCGCGCATGCACGCATGTGTGTGTGCGCGCCCGTCCGTCCACATCAAACTGAGGACTGACAGACTTTTGACCTATCAAGTCACTTGATTCAAGTGAGGACATTTTGCCTGGTCCTTAAATTTATAGATCTCTACTTGTTAGTTTTAGATGTATGGCGTGAATTAAGTCTTAATTAAGGTTGGTGTTAGACTGGTAATGGTTAAGGTTGGGCACAATTCAGTCACTAAAATGAACGGAAGTTGATGAGGGTTCTCACAACAAATGTAAGACAAGAATGTGTCTGAATTTGCATTTGCATGTTAAACCTGCTAGTGCAATTCAAGTGAAAGGTGGCTCTACAAAATATTGAGGCAGGTAATAGAATAAAATAATCTTGTGCTTAATAAAAATAAGCTTCGACAAGCTAGAACTGCTTTATTTTTCATCGCTAATTGAAGAGAATAATAATCCTAAATTTCTTTTCAGTACAGTTGCCAAACTTACACAGAATCATAGCTCTGAACCATCTATTCCCTTAGCCCTCAGCAGCAATGACTTCATGGGATTTTTTACAAGTAAAATTAATTCTATTAGAAACAAAATCTTTAGCATCCTCCCTAATGTGATTTCTTCTTCCTCAGTGAGGCAGCATCAGAGGTAACTGTAGAACCTCATCTGTGCTTGAACCGTTTTGATCCAGTTGAGCTTTCAGAGTTATCAAATACATTAGCTTCATCTAAACCTTCAACTTGCATTTTAGATCCAATCCCAACCAAATTATTTAAAGATGCATTTCCTTTGGTTACTGCCCCCATTCTAGATATAATCAATCTATCCTTAGTAAATGGATATGTACCACAGGATTTGAAGGTTGATGTAATCAAACCTTCACTTAAGAAGCCTTCTCTGGATCCAGATGACCCAATGAATTATAGACCACTATCTAACCTTCCAAAGTCCTGGAGAAAATAGTGGCCATCCAAGTATGTGAGCATTTAAACACTAATGATCTGTTTGAGGAATTTCAGTCTGGTTTTAGAGAGTATCACAGCACTGAAACTGCATTGGTGAGAGTTACAAATGATATTCTCATGGCCTCAGATAAGAATCTTGTTTCTGTTCTAGTCTTGTTAGATCTCAGTGCTGCCTTTGACACAGTTGATCACAATGTTCTTGTAGAAAGGCTTGAACATGTTGTAGGGATCAAAGGAACAGCGCTAGGCTGGTTTAAATCCTACCTGTCTGATAGATTTCTTTTTGTAAACATACATGACAAATCTTCATACTCCAGGGCAGGGGTGTCAAACGCAAATTCACACTGGGCCTAAATGAAGTAAAACTCAATATTTACTGAAAAGCGACGGCTAATGTGCACATTTTCCTTTATTTAGAGTGAGTGTTGTGGAATGTTTTCATTTGGAAACAAACTTATTTTGACAAACACTGAATCTGGTATGACCAAATTACGCACAAGCAAGTACATTTGAAATAAAACACATCGGTCGTTATTTATGTCTTGATTTTTTTCTACTCTTTGTATTCCTTAAAATGTGTATTTATTCAGCATTTTTGAATATTTTTTTGTAATTGACTTATTTATTGAACTTTTCCGTTGAACAGCAAAGATAACAAAAGTCACAATAACAGCCATCATTCAATTTACTCTTATGTCTGTCAGTCACCCGTGATGAGTAAAAAATAAAGCAATAATAACAACATGCAGATCGAACAAACAAACATATAAAATTGATCTTTGACCTTTTGAATGGGGCGTTTATCATCCCTTTCATTTATATAGTGTGGGCTCTTCAGAGCAATGCTTTTTTTGTCATCCATTCATTTTTACATTCTCTTTACATGCAAGTTTAGACATCCTATCACAGCCTTGTAACATAGTCCGGACTTCCTATCCCGTTCTATCCCCCCCGCAGTCTATCACTCCAAGAACTTCATCCATAATTCTTTAGAAATTTGCCCAGTACTGTGTTATCATAGGACATCCCCATAATACATGGAAGTGGTTTGCTTTTGCTTCTCCGACAACCCGTTTCTCCGTACTTTCTTTGTGCCGGAGTTATAAAATATCTTACCGTATTCCCTCCAAGACCTTGAGCTGCTTATTTTCTATTGGTTTTCATTTATTTCTTCCCAGTTCTCTATCTGGATTGTTGTTAGCTTCCCTTTCCCATTTTAATATAATTTATAGTATTCCCCTTCAGATCTTCCATTATTGTGTAATAAATGTTTTTAAGGGCTTTCCCTAGGTGTGATCCCAACTGCAGGTACCTGTTTATTGTGGGCAGTATAATGGGCCATTCCCATCTGTACCGGGTTGGCCCGGGCCGGGTAGCCCCAGTTGGCCCCAGCCTGGCCCGGTTGATTCCACACATCCTTGTCTTAAGCCCATGTGGGCTGATTCTACCCACAATCAGAGGCTTGCTCTAATGGAAGGTGGGAATTTGCTGTCAGCAGTGGGTGTGTTGGCCCTGGTCGGCCTGAAGCAGACCCCCTCTACGCTACCCGGCCCGGGCCGACCCGGTACAGATAGGAATGGCCCATAAGGTACACCTGTGCACTACTAATGATGTCGGATCAGCATCTTGATGTGGCACACCTGTGAGGTGGGATGGATTATCTCAGCGAAGCAGAAGTGCTCACTATCACACATTTAGACTGATTTGTGAACAATGTTTGAGAGAAATGGTAATATTGTGTATCTGGAATGAATTTTAGATTTTTAAGTCCATCTCATGAAAAATCAGAGCAGAAACAAAGGTGTTGCGTTTATATTTTTGTTGAGTGTATCATTAATTTCCTGAAATCCTATAATTCCTTATTTTGTAATTAAGTCCCAGTACCTCTGTGGTCCATCTTTCCACCGTCTGAACGTGTTGTCTAATTTATTTGGTGTAAATTCTGGATCATATGCAATCCACCTCAAAAACCTGGTTTCTTCTGTTACATTGTGTTTTTTAAAAGTGTCATTCCAAATTTGTTGAGATAACTTGCGCCATGGATGTAAGTGAACCATTAAGTCATTCTCTCCCACAAGGGCCTTCATTGGGGGTCCTTCATCTAGTCGCTCCTCTATATCTTTCCACTCGGCCTGATAGTCGGGATCACATCGAAGGATGCCACCTCCTTCCTAAGAAGGGTAACAACAAGCCCACGATCATGCTTTCGCGTTGTCAACAGGAAAAATAAAATGGCATTGTTAAGGCAAGGACACAAGCTCAGGGGAACGACTGTTTATCTGAACGAGCACCTGACCAGGACGAATGCAGAAAAAGCAACAGCAAACAGTCCAACACACATGGGTGGCAAAGTGGCTCACCAGAGGAGGCCAAGATCCTCACGGTGAGGCATTTTGGAGGAACTGGACAAGTTTCAGTGAAATCATGGAAGCAACGCATGGAAATCTGTCCAGGTAAAATTGAATCACTATTCCACCTTCCTGACCTACAAACGTCACAACAAAATAACAGTGAACTGTTGTCAGGAATCGTGCAGTTACAACAGCTGGATAGGAAAACTCGTGAATGCATCGATGACCATGATATAGAGACAGATATACCCGGAACGAAATGTTTTCTCCTCCACTTTTAATTGTGATTATTACACCAATAAACAGTTTAATACACGCCTGATTATGAAGAGAAAATCCTCCATTATTCATGTTAACAGCAGAAGTGCGTATTCTCATTACAACGAAATAAACGAATAATTACAAACATTCAACCACCAGTTTAGTGTCATAGCAATATCTGAAACCTGGTTTAATGAAGAAAACGGGATTTAGAAAAGGACGATTATGAACTAAATTAAATGAACAGAAGAAATAAAACTGGTGGAGGGTAGCGCTGTATGTGCTCAAAACAATCAAATACTCAGTACTAAATGGTATGTCCATTGTACTGGATACTGTAATGGGATGCTTAAAGAGCAAGTCACCCCTACAAGAAGCGTACTCCACTCCCACGTCATGTTTGAAAAATGCAACAAATGCTGTTGCCTAGCAGACCGAGAGGGTGGAGCCACTAACAAATACACACACTCACGACATTGTGACATCATAATGTACCAGTTTACATCATAACATACCTCTTAGCCAATAGCGATGGCAGATTTAAATTCAAATGCAGTGCAGACTTTTTACCTGACAACGGCACAACACTGACAGTTTCAGGCAGAAAATTTAAATTTTAACTAAAATGCACTAAAGTGCAAAACTATTGACTACACGTGTCTGCAGCACGATTAGACACGCATTTATATAGTTTATCAGAAAAAAAAGTTGATTTGGGGGTGACTTGCTCTTTAAGTACTGAACTAAAAAATGAAAAACTACAGAATATTATTGTAAGCTGCATTTGTAGATCACCTGACTCAAGTGTAGATAACTTCGATTAGTGTAAGGATAAAGTATTTTCTGTGGTTAAAGATACGCCTGTATTCATATGTGAGGAATTTAATATTAACCTTTTAAATCCAAACACTCACAAACCAACTTGTGACTTTATTGATGGGAGTTGTAGCATCCATCCATACAAAGCCTAGTAGAACCCCTTCAAACGGTGCAACTTTAGTTGATGTTTTCTGTTATGATTTCTTTGTGACATTACTGACCATTTACCAGTTTTTAATATACATAACCACACGGTCTGTACGAGGAAAGAGACTTCTGATGTGTGTCATAAACTAATAAGAACGGAACAAACAATAATTAGATTAAATGAAGACTTAAAATCTTGAGACTGGAATTCTTCCTGTGGAGCGACAGAAACAGACGAGGCTTACAGTCATTTTATAGAGATGTTTACTTCACTGTATAATAAGCACCGCCCCATCAGAAAATTAATAAATCAAACAAATATTCCAAATGCTCCTGGATTTCCACGGGATTACAAAACGCATGTAAGAAAAAAAGGTCTTAACAAAAATTTAAAACTAAAGAAGCTGAAGATGGAAACAAGCTGTCCAAGAATAAGTTAGCAGCGACATTGAGAACAGCAAAGTAATTATATAATACAAATGTGTTACCAACAAACAGATTCAATATGAAAAGCGCATATTAGCCAGTTTCATAAAGCAAGGATCTAAAAAACTACCGTGTCTGCATCACTTCGTTGGGCCCAACAGTGAAAGCGACAACGTGAGCGGTATCGTGAACAGCTGTAAACATCGGTCCTGACATAGCTAAGAAACTTCCCATCGAGAAGTAGAGCTCAAAATAGAGAGAAATGAATCCAGTTTTTCTTTCTGCAGTTTTGAGTATGAAATACTCGAAATACTTCATATTATTGGTGACTTGAAAAGTAAATTCTCCAGACTGTCACTCATGGACGTAATTTTCACTTTAGAAGTGGGTGTGTGTGGCTTCAACACAAACGGTTGTTTTCCACTTGGTCCTAGGATGCCACCTCCTTCCCTGTGTCAATTTAATATAGCGTAATATTGTTTTTGGATGGTAAAAAGTGCAGGGGTCAAAACTTGACTTTGGAAAAAGTGGGGGGGGGGACATGCCTCCCCCCCCCCCCCCCCCCCCCCCCA
>SSNQ01034122.1:41249-71120 GCA_006942095.1 Nothobranchius kuhntae | reverse complement strand
GAGTCCGCCCGACGGAGGACTTCCTGCGGTTTCGGATCACACCCATCACGGCCTGTAGCATTAGCCGTTAGCCTTCCGGTGTTCCGCCGGTAGACCGGTCCTGGTTCTGACAGCTGCGTGTTTACCGGCGTCGAGTTTTTTATTCAGCAAAACTTTATTATGTTTTATCCAGAAAAACCACAACTTCCGGTCTTGTCCGGTGCGGTTGGGACTTTTACAAAGTTCCGGTTTCTGGTGCTGGTCCTGTTGCTGGCGAGCAGAACCACATCATTGTGTCTAAGCTGACCTTTGACCTCTGTTGCAGGCGTCTTTACCTCCATAGGAAGAGGTCAGAGGTCAAGCAGCCCTTCCTGCAGGTAGCTGGAGTCTCTCTGCTGAAACCACTGAAGGGGGTCGACCCGAACCTCATCTGCAACCTGGAGACCTTCTTCACTCTGGACTACCCCAAGGTAACACACACACATACACATTTGCACACACATACACACACACTTACACGTACACGTACACGTACACACACACACACACACAACACACACAGGGATTTACTGACATGTGACCCTCAGCTGACTGGGCCCTGACTCACTAACATCAAAACCTCTCATAAACGATGGGGGTTCTGCTGGTGCCCCGGCCTGGTTACCGGGCCCCTCCACCAGACCTGCTGCCGCTACGGTGTGTTGGTGCGTTTCCTGTGAAACACTCAGCCACAATCCAAGTGGATGGCGGTAGTGTAGTATTAAATCAGTTGTGTGTGTGTGTGTGTGTGTGCGCTCTGACAGCACTGTATGGGCTGTGCTGACACTGATCTGCTAACAAAGTTCCTAACGGATAAATGAAGGGAATAAAGCGTAGCCTATGTTCACACGCCACTCTTCCAGAACATTCAAGCTCAGGAGTTCAGATCGGGTCAGACAGGAAGTCAAACAAGAAGCTGTTGTTAAACATGGGAACTTTAAAAAGTCCCGTGCAGATTTGCTGTTTGCTAGTAAAACATGAGACCTCCATAGCCGAGGCAAACCCAACAGAACAGAACCGAATCACAGACCTTCTGGGAAAGCTGCTTCTGTCGTAGAGATGAGCTCGGTGTTTCTGGGTCACATCCCGCCTCTTCCTGCCATGAATGAACAATGCTAACTTAGTTATGAAAATGCAGCATAGAAATGAGGTGTCATTTCACAGGTAACCATGGCAACTTGGATAGAAATTCAGACTCTAGGACGCAAAAAATGTTTTCTCCCTTCCAGCGGCGCTGTGCTGCTGCAGCGGTGGGCTAAGGAGCGATCAGCGGACTTCCAAATAAAAACATGGTCAGATGGATGCGCTGCTGCATCAGGGTGCTCTGGGATGGCTGGATATCCCAGTCTAACACGGGGCTTTTCAATTCCAGGCCTCGAGGACCGGTATCCAGCACGTTTCAGTGGTTTTTCTGGTCCAACACACTGGATTTTGTGGTTGAATCACCTGTGCAGCAGCTCATCAGGCCCTGCAGAAGCCTGTTAATCACCTACTAACTGAAATGTTGAAGCAGCGTTAAAACCAAAACGTGCTGGACACCGGCCTCGAGGCTCGGGATGAATGCCCCTGCTGTACAGAATATTCCTGTCATCAAGATGCACAGTGAGCTGGGGGGTGGGGGTCAGAGGTAACTAGGGGTGTGTGTCAGAGGTAACGGGGGTGTGTCTGAGGTAACTGGGTGTGTGTCAGAGGTAACTGGGGGTGTGTCTGAGGTAACTGGGGGTGTGTCTGAGGTAACTGGGGGGGTGTCAGAGGTAACTGGGTTGTGTGTCTGAGGTAACGTTGGTGCCTGTTTTCCAGTTTGAAGTCCTGCTCTGCGTTCAGGATCAGGACGATCCAGCTGTTGACGTCTGTAAGAAGCTGTTGGGTAAATATCCTAACGTGGACGCTCGTTTGTTCATTGGTGAGTAACGTTTTGTCAGACTCGGTAACGTTTAGTTGCTCCACCTCGTGTTAGCGCTCTCAGCATGAGCTCTTTTTTGTTTGCAGGTGGGAAAAAGGTTGGAATCAATCCAAAGATCAACAACCTGATGCCGGGATACAATGGAGCCAAATATGGGCTGGTGTGGATCTGTGACAGCGGCATCAGAGGTCAGAACCGGATCCTGGGCTATGCTGTGTTTGAGGCATCCGCAGGCGTTGAGTGCTTCGTAGCTGTTGTAGAGGTTACTCCCAGATAGGCGTGGGAATTGATACGTTTTTATCCATATCAATGGCGTTGTCCATTCTGTCTATTGATCCAGTTCCTTATCAGTTCCAGAGAAGTTCAATAGTTGGCAAAAAAAAAACGAATGGCACACGGCCTCCTGCATTAAAACTGGGTTTATTCATGAAAAATAATCAGTTGCACCTGACACGGTTGGAAGATCTTTCCTTTCTGCTCCTGTGAAGGCAGTCATCTTCTAGTTTGGTCGCTGTTGCTGTAGCTGTTGTAGAGAGGGACCATCTCACCACAGATCAGACGGGAGTCTGCTGGTGTGGAGGTGTGTGTGTAAGGCTAATGACGCTAACACGACGGGCAGTGTTACCTGCAGTATTAACAGGAGAGGACGTCTGCTGCTGCGTTGAAACTCACTGGTCCGGGTTAGGTCAAAACACGTCATTACCTCTAAATTATTGCATATTTCATGCCCAAAGGCTTTTCTCTTCCCTTCATGTACCATCTACTTAGCAGTTGTTGGAAGTTACCCTCTTGGCACGCCTTCTTGTAACCTGTAACCAAACTTTCGAGTGTTTGGGCCACTTAGACGCCATGTTTCCGTCTTCCGTTAGCTACACAACGTGCGCACCGACGTCATTCGCGCCGACTGGAGTAGATCAGGGGAATCGTTTGAAAAGTGGCGATCGATTCCGGGGAATCGTTTGAAAAGTGGCGAACGATTCCTAGGAATTGAAATCATATGAACCGGTTCTCAAGAACTGGTTTTCCCAACCCTACCCCCAGACCTGAACCCATCTTGTTCAGAAACACTTCTGGGATTTAAACACACCACCCAAAAGTGAACGTAACACTTTAGACATCAGTTCCCATTTGGGAACATCTCCTGGATATCCGCCCTGATACGGAAAGCCAATGTGTTGAGCCTGATTTATTCTCCTGCGTGAGCTCCAGACTGGAGAGACGCAGACGGCGTGTCTGTTCAGGCAGGCTGTTGAAAACAATTCCCCGCCAGGACAACAGCGGGCGTAGCGTTTTCCTGTGGTACCCTGCCACCGTAACACTCGTGTATCCGGTCCCTGACTAATGTGTTTATATGTCAGAGGCTGTGTAACACGGACAACGTTGTCCTTTCTCTTCCACCTCTTGGTGCGGTCGGCACCTCTAAGCCCACGTTTACCACCGCTTCCGTCCACGTTTGCTCTGTATTTTCTGCTCCTTCAGCCGCAGGTCAACAAACCTTCATATTTTTGGACTTTTTCCGTGATGCTTTCTTCAATCTGTTCTCGGTCTGCCGCTAAGTATCTTTACTTTTTAACAGTGCAGCGACAGTGCTGGTGACAATTTATAAAAGGTGGCGTCCTGACCAATCACACGCTCGCGGTCTCCGTCACTTTGGACAGATGTTTAAAATTTTGGGCACGTCTTTGTCACCCTCTGTGAGCCCGTCGGAGAGCCCGAGGCTTCCCGAGTAAACCGTCCCGCTGCCGTTTCGCGCCGCTGATGCTTGCGGTAGGAAACTCTTTCTTCTCTTCGTGTGAAGGCCTTCTACGGTCTTTGAAAGCCCCAAGTTGCTTTACGTCACTTACTTCTGACCACCACCAGCCATGGTGACTCAGATGGGGGCGGTTCAGTTTGACAGCATCTTCTAACCGCACGGGTCGGGATTTCCTAGGTCGTGGTATTTAGTGGGATCCCGTGATACACATTTGAAGTGGTCGGACCGAGAGGGTTCTGGTAGTTAGACCACCAAGACGTGTCCTAATACTTTGATTTGAGTCTCTTTCAGTTGTTTAACATTTTGTTGTTTTAGATTTTTTTCCGAGCGATATTCTGTGAACGTTCCATCGTTCTGAAGATGGTTCATCTTCAAGTCTCATTTCAAAGAGAACCTTTTTTTTCTACCTGATTTGATCGTTATTATCATGATGGGAACATCTCATATCAGCCAGCTCAACAGATCAGTAACAGCCTACTTTTGTGCTGCAGTGAAACCGGACACCCTGACAGATCTGACCAATCAGATGACAGAGAAGGTGGGATTGGTCCACGGGTTGCCGTATGTTGCTGACCGCCCAGGCTTTGCCGCCACTCTGGAACAGGTAAGGTCACATTGGAGAGGTAGCTTCACCTGGATCTGCTTGCTAACGGAGGCTCACTTGTCCCAGGTGTACTTCGGGACGTCCCACCCTCGCTCGTATATCTCGGCCAACGTGACGGGGATCAAATGTGTGACAGGGATGTCGTGTCTGATGAGGAAGGATGTTCTGGACCAGGCAGGGGGGCTTTTGGCGTTCGCTCAATACATTGCAGAGGATTACTTCATGGCTAAAGCCATTGCCGACAGGTTACTACTTAGCATTAGCTTGCTGCTGGCGCCATGTTGTTTGGATATGATAACATCCTTCCTGTTTCCTACTCAGAGGCTGGAAGTTCTCCATGGCAACACAGGTGGCATTGCAGAACTCTGGTTCGTACTCCATTGCACAGTTCCAGTCACGCATGATAAGGTGAGCTTGCCCCCTGCTGCCTGATTGGCCAGTCTTTACCAACTCCATGAAAGTAGGGCTTAGAAGGTTCGATGTCATTCCTGCTGTGTGTTTGACCAGGTGGACCAAGCTCAGAATCAACATGGTTCCAGCAACTGTCCTGGAGCCCGTCTCAGAGTGCTTTCTCGCCAGCCTCATCATTGGCTGGGCTGCTCATCATGTCTTCAGGTACAGCCAATCAGAAAACAACAGCTCAGGGGTTGGTGCTTAGAGCAATTCAATTCAGTTTATTTCTAAAGCGCCAAATCACGACGAGTTGTCTCAAGGACCTTCACACAGTAAACATCCCAACACACGTCAGGTCATTAAGCCAATCAGTAACAAGTGTTCTATATAAGGAACCCAGCAGGTCGCATCGAGTCACTGACTAGTGTCAGAGTCTTTCCAGCAATCCTCATACTAAGCAAGCATGCAGCGACAGCGGAGAGGAAAACTCCCTTTTAACAGGAAGAAACCTCCAGAGGAGCCTGGCTCAGTATAAGCAGCCATCCACCACGACTCACTGGGGATGGAGAAGACAGCGCGCGCACGCACACACACACACACACACACACACACAGGTTACATTGTGATTTCTTAGTAAATATTCTATTTGGTGAGAGATAAAATTTATTGTATTTATCCTAGTGAATCTATAATTAAACGGGTAAACTAGTAGTAGCACATTCAATGTCAAAGAGAGTAAAAAGTTATTATCAGGAGAGGGAGAATGATAAAGTGGTTAGCAGCAGTGTGCTAGACGATGGTCTCCTACATGAGGCCACCACAGCTCAGCAGAACATCGTTGTAGCTTCTTCTGGGGAGAAAAACACTTAGAGAAAAAATAAAGTTAACAACTGAAATAGCAGGAAATAATACAGTTAAAGAGCAGATTGTAGAAGAAAGTAGTCGAGTGTGAAAAGTGGTCAGTGTATCCTCCAGCAGTCTAAGCCTATAGCAGCATAACTACAGAGATAACTTTGGATAGCCTAGCCTTTTAGATGGAGGCATGTTGGAGGCGGGGCAAGGGAGAGCCGTCTTTACCGACTGTACACTCCACCTCCCTCTACTCCCCCACTTGTCCAGATCTGGGCTAACATCAGATTTTAATCATAGGCCCTATCAAATAAAAATATTTTAAGCCTAGTCTTAAAAGTAGACAAGGTGTCCGCCTCACGGACTAAAGCTGGGAGCTGGTTCCACAGGAAAGGAGCCTGATGGCTAAAAGATCTGCCTCCCGTCCTATTTTTAGATATTCTAGGAACCACCAGTAAACCTGCACTGAAATAAGGAATAAGTAAGTAAACACTGGAATCATGCTGCTTAGGTTACATGGTGATCTATTAATGAGAACCAGATGGCTGCTGTAGCCCTGACAGACCTGCTGTGTGTTTCAGGTGGGACATGATGGTGTTCTTTATGTGTCACTGCCTCGCCTGGTTCATTGCTGACTACATCCAGCTCACTGGAGTCCAGGTACCTGCAGGCTTTTATTTTGTAAGAACTCATCCTGGGTTTCACATAAATGAGCCTTATTTCTGTAAGGACTTCTACAGCTCAAGAACCCCCCAAGGTGCTTAACGTCTTTTACTTCTGAGCACCACCAGTCGTGGTGACTCAGACGGGTGCGGCTCGGTTTATCAGCCTGTTCTCACAGCACAGGTTGGGATTTCCCCGACTGTACCTGTGTCGTCATGCTTCTTAGTGTACGAACCCGGTCCAAAAATGCAACATCAGCAACTGTCATACTGGGAACAGGCCAATACATGGAGCTGATATTTACCCTACTATACACAGAACCAAAATATAAACGCAACACTTTGGGTTTTGCTGCCATTTTTCATGAGCTGAACTCAAACATCTGAAAATGTGTCTACATGTGTTGGTGAGGCCTTTTCCTTTACCAAGGTAACCCATCCACCTCACAGGCGTGGCACATCAAAGGGCTGGAGCAACCCTAACCCTAACCCACGCTGTAGTGATCCATCAGGTGGAAGTTTGGATCAGAACTTTTTGCTCATGAAGAACCCACAGAACGGTTCTCTTTAACTAAATACGTTTCAAGTCTGTTAACAACATGTAAACAAAGTCTAAAATCTGAGCCTTTAATTGATTGGTGACATCATCAACAGGGCGGTCCCCTGAGCTTCTCTAAGCTCGACTTTGCCGTTGCGTGGTTCATCCGGGAGTCCATGGCCGTGCAGATCTTCCTGTCAGCTCTGTGGGACCCGACCATCAGCTGGAGGACCAGTCGGTACCGGCTGCGTTGTGGTGGCACTGCTGAGGAGATCCTGGATGTGTAGTTGCCACGGCAACCGTATCGTTACAAAGAGGAGCAGAAAGAGACTGATGTTTTATACCAGAGGACACTGAAGCGTGTGTGTGTGTGTGTGTGTGTGTGTGTGTGTGTTATTACCTATTTATATTTCTTTTGGTGCTACAGTTGAATTATAGGAGAGCTAACCATCAGGGTGCCGGTCGGAGGA
This sequence comes from Nothobranchius kuhntae, assembly GCA_006942095.1. NCBI lineage: Eukaryota > Metazoa > Chordata > Actinopteri > Cyprinodontiformes > Nothobranchiidae > Nothobranchius > Nothobranchius kuhntae. The sequence continues at coordinate 63,930 of SSNQ01034122.1, read as the reverse complement.
ACAAACAGGAAGCTGCTGCGCGTGAGGCGTTGCACTGAGTGATCTGATCTCTGACAATAAGAGCTGGGACAAAGTCAGCCAATCAGGACACAGCAACAACTAAACTTTACTCCTAACTAGCTCAAAAGAAACCACAACAAGCAGAATCTCCACAACTCCTCAACTTGAGTCTTATTTTGAAAGTCACAAGAAGTCTGCTGAGTGGTTCTGTTTGATCAAATGTGATTGGCTGGTCTGACTTTTGCTGTTAAAGGGATTCGAACCTAAAATTGTTTGCTAGTTTTGCATCCACACCATTCAGCAGATTTTATTTTGGAGGAGCACTTGTCCCCATAAACATCCTGACCCTCTTGGACACGAGGACTCTGACGAGCCTGAGGGTCAGACAAAACCTGCACTTAATTTATTTAGTTTCTTGTTTCAACAAACTAATTAAAGCAACTTTTATTAAAACTTAAAACTAGCAACTAAATCTGGAAATGAGTTGAAGTCCTGTCTGATGAGGTCAAAAAAGAAAGTCCCAACTTTGACTTTAAAGTTCTGTTCCTCCCTAAATTAGACTGAAAAGTAAATATTAGATTCTAGAGTTGACCAATCAGAGGAGAGTTAACAAATTCAATTATTTAAATGCTGAAACGGTCAAAACATTTCAACACAAACGGACCAAAACAACACATTTCTCTCTCTGTGTGTGTGTGTGTGTGTGTGTGTGTGTGTGCGCGCGCGCGGCCTGTGGAGGTTTGGGTGATGACTTCAGCAGTCGGATGAACCTCTGTATGTTTTATTTGTTTATTGTTGTTATTTTGTAAAGATGTCTGCTGTAGTCTGAACTGACCAATCAGAGTAGAGGATTGTGCCAACACAGTAACAAAAACATTTTCAGTGAAATCTGAGCTGAAAGGTCCCGCTCTGTGATTAGCCGATAGGACAAGCTGTGGGTGGAGCTTAAATAGACAGCCCACAGATATTGGTTGTTAGATTTATTTATTCAGTGATTCATGCTACTTCCTGTCACACACAGAATAAATAGATTCAACATGTTCCATCATGCTTAACTACTTTTTAAATACCACCACACACACACACACACACATGCACGCACGACTGTCTCACATTCAGACATTAAACAGCTGACGCATCACTCACACGGTTGTGATGTTAGCATGGCCCCATATTGAGAATGGTGAGGTTGTCATGGAGACCAAAATCAGAAGTTTAATGATTTGGGATGAATCGTTCATAAATGTAATTTTTTTTGTACTAATGTTGATCAGAGATCAAAACTAATAAGTATAAATCTTTACAATTACTATAAAACACAAAGTACATAAAGTACTTTAATTGTGTTTATCGCTGAAGTATCAAAAACTCTCATTTGACGTGACCCTGATGTTGGATTACATTGGAACCATCTGATGAACCATTCCTTCCTGATCCCATAATTACATGCTGCCATTCCCAAATCTGCCAGCAGGGGGCAAAGTTTCACTCCGTGAAGGCTACTGCACACCACTCCAGTGTGCAGTAGCGGTTGTTAGTAGAAATACTTGTTTAGAACATATACCACAGGACTGTGATCTGTCACCTGCGGGGAAGGAGCTTACCTGGACAGGTGGGACTGGACAGCTGTTACGGAAGCCTGAAAGTCCAAAAGGTGAGGAGGCATTGAAATAAAGTAGCTTTGTTTAAAATAAAATGTTGCAAAACTGCTAATAGTCAACAACTGGGCCTTTCTTAAGTCATTTGCAGCATTTCGATGGATATTTCCAGAGATTAAAGGTAAAACCTACACATTGTCACTTTAACCTCTCTGAGTATCTGAGGGAAGGCGTGATTTCTGAGGTATTTTGAGTAATGCCTTTTAAACGTGTCAGATTCTGATTTGTTAACATTTAATACTTACTGGAATCGCTTCCTGATCTAGTAGTTCTCCTGGTTTGGCCGACCAGTGAGCAAGCATCTGGAACGGTCCTATCTTTTGACCTTTACACAACAATGAATTATTCATGCGTTGATCCAGATTAACGACTGAAAAAGGATGCACAGACATCAGATTTGAATGGAACATTTTCATATGAAGTAGAGGTTTTCTAGTACTCATCTGTCCACACCAGATGCATAACAGGGAAGTTTTTTTGAACATGTTTTCAAAATAGAGGAATTTATCATATCATTTTTCAAAGTGCTTTAATTTTGAAATTCCACATCAGATGTTGATGCCACTTCCTGTGGTGGAACTAGTGGCATTGTATTCTATACCTTTCCTCACCAGAAGCTGGAATAATGGAGATTTTTTGTGTTCTTAACACATTGTGTGTAATATGTTCAGGTTTTTGGATGCATAATTCTTCATTTAAAAATAAGCTGTTGGATGGAGTATCACAGGAATAGTGAGAGGTTGTGGAACTGTAAAATAGTTTTAAATCACTATAAACTCAGAGGAACAGAGGGCCCTGGTGCATGTTTTTGTGCGAGGGTCCCCATTGTAGCTTTTTATTGGTCAAATGTCGTTAAATATCCATTAAAATGGCGCCCCATAACCGGAAGGTTGCAGGTTCAAGCCCCGCTCAGTCTGTCGCTGCTGTTGTGTCCTTGGGCAAGACACTAACCCCCCCCACCCCATGCCTGCTGGTGGTGGTCGGAGGCACCCGTGGCGCCAGAGCGTGGCAGCCTCGCCTGTCAGTGCACCCCAGGGCAGCTGTGGCTACATGGTAGCTCATCACCTCCAGAGTGTGAATGACTGATTGTTGTAAAGTGCCTTGGGGAAGGAGGGGGGTTGGGGGGGGGGGGGGGGGGCCGGGGGGGGGGGGGGGTCCAGGACTCTAGAAGGCACCATATCAAATACAGGCAGTTTACCATCAGAAAATATGCTTCTGAGATGGGCTTTTATTTTGAAAAACAGTGGCCCGACCGTTTATGTTTATGTATGTAGCAGACGCTTTTGTCCAGAGCGACTTACAGGTGATAATCAGGCCAGCAGGTTGTTATTGAGGCTAACGACAAACACTAATCAGTCAAGCCTAGGTGGCAGCGAGGCAGTATGATCAATCATAGAGGGAAATGGACAGTAGAGAGGGGGGCGGGTGCTTAGAAGATGCTCTCTGAAGAGCTGGGTCTTCAGGAGTTAGACTAGGAAGCCCCTGTTCTGGTGGTGCTTGGTTGGTCATTCCACATCTGAGGAACGACACACAAAGAGTCTGGATCGTCCTGAGCATGGTGTAGGCTCTGCAAGCCGACCATCCTTTGATGACTGGGGCGGCTGGGCCGTGATGTACGCCTATAAGAGGATTCAGGTAGATGGACTTTGTATCCTCTCCACCGTCGCTGCAGGCTTGCTCAGGATGAGGATTGCTGTAAAGACTGCTTCTAGTCAGTTGAGTAGAATAGAAAAATATTGGCAGCTTCTTCCCGTATAACCATAAAAATCAGGTCTAAAGTACATAATGTGGAAGACAGAAGACGGGAGTTGCCAGATTCTGGGGGCGTGTCGACTGGACGCCGGCTGGTGCTCGTCAGGCGTAATGAGGCCGGAGAGGATAAAAGGATGGCAGATCTACCAAGGTGTGTGTGTGGTCGACCTGTCATTGTGGCATCCGGTTCTGGGGGGTGGGATCGTTCGCAGTTGGTTAGGACTGCTGGTGATGACAGCTGAGTAGGTGGGCAGTGTTCCAGCGCTACGAGGGGAGGCTTGACGCCTTTTTTTAGGTAGTGAGGGCTGAGAGTAGTTGGGCGCCGAGACCACGCCGACATCTGCCGCCGCAGACTTTGGCAGCCGGACCCGAGCCGTGGACTCACCCGCCGTCCTCGCAAGCTGAGCCCCGGGGCATTGGATGGTGTCGGAACTCAGACCCCGGGGAGGGGGTCGTATCGACTGGGCCAGCTAAGTACCCGCTTGCTTGATTTTACTTATGCTGAACAGCTGGTTTTATTGTGAAGGAACTCGGCCGTAGTGTTTTATTGTTGGTTGTGTTAATAAAGGATCTTTTTGATAAGTTGTTGCCTACTGTTGCTGTTTTGGGGTTCTGACTGGAGGGTAAGATATTCTGCCCGTGCTCCCACTGAAACTTATATTACAATAAGGTGCGGGTCAAGCCTCTTTGGGGACGCCATGTTGGCCTGTTGATGACGTCACACCAGGTCACTGGCTGAACACACGTTTGGAAGTAACGTTACCTCGTTCAAAAACCTTTCGGCAGTAAGAAACACGAATTTAATAACAAAACTGCTAAACCCTTCCAAAACATACATAAAAGAACAGAATTTAAAAAAGAGCTGCAATATATTCATGTTGAGCGGTACGGTGGCGTCATCGGCAGGCACAAGCCCCAGAGCAGATCCGGAAAGTACAGCACCCGAAAACAACTGGCATTGCGTTCTCTTATGGAATTACCTGAAGAACCATCAAAGTCTGAGGAGTCACACAAGGCTGCTTTCTTTCTGCTCCACAGGTAACATTTACTGTAATGTTTTTTAACTAGTGTGGCGTGAAGAGGGTGGAGTTAACCTTCGAGGGCCAGGTGTGACGTATTAGCGCACTGATGAGGGCACGGAATAGATACTGGTGACGCAGAGCCCATCAAAATTATCCAGCCCTCCCACAGTCCATGGGCGGCTCCAGTGATCTTAAGCCGGGCGTACACTGTGCGACTTTTTCACTTTTTTGAGCCGATTTTCCACTCGTGCGAGAATCCACGAGATCGGGGCGAGTTTTGCGCTGAGCGTCGTGTAGTGTACAGGGGGTTACGAGAGGCGATTAACACCACGTGACCAGCTACCGATCAGCAGTCGTGAGCTCGCACGGACTTCTGGCGTGTTTAATATTTTGCTCGTCCCTCGTGAGGGTATCGCACTGTTGAAGCAGCGCTGCGAGCAGCTGCGACCCAAAAAGTATCAGAACCGCTCACGGCGCATGCGCAATCCTGCATCAACTCCGCTCACCCGCTATTTCCCTAATAACACACGCTGTTCGTTTTTGTTTCTACACGTTTTTTTTTACTCACAAAGATTGTCAAGAAAGCGTGTTTGTCGTGTTCATGTCAAATTAAACTGATCACAAAACACAGATTTACTTTCTTTATCTCGTTTTCCTCATCCAACCCCCATAAATCCCTGTGTGTCCTCCTGCAGCACTCCCGAAGGACAACAGGCAAAACAAGACAAAAAGTCTGACGTGTTGAGTAAAAACTGCTATTTTTAGCATATTTTTAGGGCCGACGTGTTGCTACCAGACGTACAGTGTGAGCAGTCAGGTCGCATCCGAGAACTGGGTCGTACAGTGTGAGCGCATGACTCGTGAGATCTGCCCTGCGAGGAAGTCGTACAGTTTGAGCTGAAGCTGAGTGCTACGAGTGAAAAAGTCGCACAGTGTACGCCCGGCTTTAGTGAAAAAGAAGGGCGGTGGATTTAGGTTCTGTGTAGATTATCGGAAACTTAACGAGGTTACCAAAAAAGATTCTTATCCTCTTCCCCAGATAGATGATGTACATGCAGCCTTACATGCATGTTGGTTCTCGACATTAGATTTGGCCAGCGGGTATTGGCAAGTAGAGGTGGAGCCGAAAGATCGCCCTAAGACAGTGTTTGTTACTCGTCAGGGGCCGTTTGAATTCAGTGTATTGAGTTTTGGACTATGTAATGCCCCGGGTAACTTCCAACGTTTGATGGATTTGATCTTGGCCGATCTGCAGTGGACAACATGCCTGGTCTATTTAGATGACATCATTGTGTTTGGGCGGGACTTTCAGGAACATCTAGTGCGCCTTGCCCAGGTCCTCCAAATGTAATTCGTTTGCTACACAAGTCTGTTATTTAGGCCATGTGGGCAGTTAGAGAATGGCCAGTGCCCTGTACCCAGTCAGAATTGCAGAGCTTTTTGGGTCTAGCATCCTATTACAGGCGTTTCATCAGAGGGTTTGCACATATTGCTTGGCCCTTGCATCAGCTGGTGGAGAAGGGAAAGCGGTTTCAGTGGTCTAATGACTGTCAGGTGGCATTTGATGGCCTTAAAGCCAGATTAATAGCCGCTCCAGTCCTAGCTTACCCAGATCCTGATAAACCATTTATTTTAGATACCGATGCAAGTGATGTTGGGATTGGAGCAAAGCTGTCCCAGGTAGGAGGTTTGGGAGAGCGGGTCAAAGCATATGCTAGTCGGGCGCTGACAAAACAGAAACGCAGTATGCTACCACAAAAAAGGAGTTGTTGGGCATGGTGGTGTTCACTACACACTTCAAGCATTACCTCTTAGGCAGAGAATTTGTCCTGAGAACTGATCATAACTGGTTGCACAACTTTCAGGGTTTGGAGGGGCAGTTGGCTAGATGGGTGGAGCAACTGGCTTGTTCTCAGTATAAGATCGTTCACCGCCCAGGGAAGCTGCATTGTAATGCGGATGCCCTCTTATTGGGGCAGGTGGGCTGGCAGGACCAAGACTGCCAAGTAGAACGAAGGGTGGGTTCTGTACAGGTGGAGGAGGGGCGTGCCGGTCAGGGTTGTAGGATGCCCAAGCCCAGGCGGATGATCCGGTGCTGCAGCGCATTATCATTGTTAAGAAGTCTGGGGGGTCCTGTAGCTCAGCTGACGAGGAATTTCTGCAGCCATTCACCAATGTGTGGGATCAGCTTAAGCTTCAGGGGTCCAGGCTCGTGCGTGCTGCTCCGGCACACTCTGATGCTACCTCCCATGTGCAGGTTGTCCTGCCACAGTCTATGGTGCCTGATGTCCTGAGGCAGTTGCATAATGTCCCCACTGGAGGACATTTGGGAGTACAGAAAGGAAGCTGTGGTGTAAAGTACCCTGAAATGTATGTATGTACTGCCCTCTAGTGGCTGGAAACGACACTGCAGCTTTAACATGAACTCGTGTGACAGGAACCTCACCAGGGTTAGGTTAGCAGCACAATGTTCCTCATTTTACATAAACTCACTGATCAAAATCCGACTCAACCCGCCGAACTTACTGAGTCTCAGGTCTCAGGTTAGAAGTCCAGCGCTCAGCCCTGCAACGCCACATGAAGGCGGACCAATATTTCCTACTCTGGAAGTGGAGAGGGCACGCCTCACCCTGCCATGATGGTTAAGACATTCCACTATTATCTATATCCGGGGCGATGGTAAGTGCTCACCCCATAATCAGAAGGTTGCAGGTTCGAGCCCTGCTCATTCTGTTGCTGTCGATGTGTCCTTGGGCAAGACACTTAAACCCCCCCCCCCCGGTGGTCGGAGGGACCGGTGGCGCCTGTGTACGGCAGCTTCAGTCGATATAGCTGTGGCTTTATCGTAGCTCATCACCACCAGCATGTAAATGTGAGTGAATGACCGATTGTGTTGTAAAGCGCCTTGGGGGGGGGGTTCCAGGACTCTAGATGGCGCTACAGGCCATTTACCATCGAGCTGTACTGTTTCTGTTTACAGAGTGTGCTAAAGCAGTAGCATGATGGTAAGATGGATGGTCCGGGTTTTGTTCTGATGCAGTCAGGTGGATCTGAAGTCTTAAACAAAAACAGGAAGTGATGTCATGAAGGGTTGGTAAATTGGTTGCAGGTTTAAGGCACACCCTCTTTGGTTAGTCTCAGCAGTCTAAATAAAAAACAATGAGCTGGTTTAAAATCAAACGTAAAGAAATAAAAGCTTTGTGAAGTTTCGATATAAAAATCCAAAACGATCCTTTATTTTCTTCTCCGGACAAGTCGAGTCGTTTCATCACAGCAATACATGAATAAATAAACACAATTCAACATGGATGCACCGTCTGCGGCTGACGGTTTCCATCAGCTTGTTTCCTGTTTTAGAAACAAAACCTTAAAACAGGTATGAGTGGGCGGGGCATCAGTCGCACAGTATTACAATAAAAACACTCCCAGAACGCAACACATCAAAACCAAGATGTTCAAGCGAAACAGCAGAACAGCACCCCCTATGGGCCAAACCTCCAGAAAAATAAGGCACAGAAGACCATCAGTGGACAAACGCCGACATATCAACAATAAAAAACATCACAATAACAAAGATGATGAATCCAGCCAATGAGACAGCAGCAGGATGTGTCGCAACCAACCAGGTAGCTGTTCCAGAAAGCAAGATTTTCCCAAATCAGGCTTTCTTGTGAGATTCCCGATGTAACCGCCCCAAATCGGTTCGACCAATGTGGCTAGCCTGAAGCCCCTCCCAGTCACCATGGTAACGCGTGCTGGCTGGAGAACAAACGTGCTCGTGGCAGCTAGGCTAGCTAACACTTTGTGAATATGATTGGATGAGGCAAGTGACATCACCTTTTTCTTGCCGTGGCTGGCAGCTACGAGGTGGTGAATTAGCGCCGCCACTGGCCCACAGCAGCAGCTGCAGCTTTGTTCTTGATGGATGAGTTAGTAATAAATGTGGAGTTTAAACATGAGCTCTAACTGGATCTACATATTTGTTGTATTTAATGTTCATTTGCAGCGTCTGATTCCACTGATGTCATCATTATTAATAATTATACATCAGCTTTAGTCTGGGATGGACCCATATCATTAACACGCTGTCCTCTTTATGTTAAATAGCCTTAGACTAGCTTACAGCTGCTAACATAACACATGTAAGCTACTTTACTGGTGTGACTATATATGTACTCTGGTCACACGTGTCAAATGTCTGATTTTAATGACCTATGTGATGTTTTATCCTCAGCGTGTAATAAGAGAGCTAAACAGTTTCCAGCGCTAACTTTAGGGTCACATGACCACAAACGTATATTCTTAAAGCTCACAGCTGCTCAGCAGAAACAACGTCCTCCAGCAGAAACCTCCAGACTCTGGAGCAGAACATGAAAACCACATAAATGATGAAACTTTAACAAAGCAGGTGGAGAAATGAGCTGAAGTGGACTTCTGGCGTTGCCATGGAGACATGTAAACTCTGCAGGCTCTGACTAAACAGCTCCAGCTGCACGTGTCAGATCTTCAGGTATCTACGCCCAGCAGCGCTCTGGGGACCTGAGGAAGCAGTCAGCTGGTAGAACCGGGTCAGAACCGAACAGGTGAAGCTGCTTTTAGCTACGATGCTGGAATCAGCTTCCTCATGACCTCAGACGTCCCGACTCTAGAAACCTTTAACCCTTACCCAACGTTTAAATTTTCTAACGTTAAAGTCATTAGAGCACAAAAAAATGCTCTAATGTGAGGTAAGGGTTAATAAAAGTTGTTGTGCTGCACTTTCTGCGCCGTAGCTGCTCGCCTTTAACTTTTGTTTCTTTTTCATTTGAAACTGTTTTCTGTCACGTTGATGTAAATGTTCCTGCTAGTGGAAGGCACACTGACTTGCCTCTGTGAAGGAAATGTGCTTCATAAACAGCGCTGCCCTGCCTACACAGCTTTAACCAAGCAGCTCATGGTCTCTGTTCTAGTTCTGACGTCTCCGTAGTCCTCGTAGGCATGAATGCACAATTACCGCTCCATCTGGATGAAGATTGAGGCTCTGTCCTTTTCTTCCATCGTCATTTATCTGCAATCGATTAACGGGGCTGCCTGTGGACGCGCGTGAGCCTCGCTTCCATTAGAAGGGAATGAATCCACCTGAGAATCTTTCGTGGAACTGACAGTAGGGGTTTATCTGGAGAGCCTCGATGTTCTAAACTCGCTTCGTGGAACACCCCCTGGTCCGTGACTGCTGACGTTACCACACACTCACATCAGCAGTCACACTCCATTACCCAAAATGCACTGCTACTCAGTCTTCTCAGGAATGTGCTAACAAGCTCTGGCTGTCTCTCAGTCACTGTTGCAAGCCGATTGGTGGGCCCCGTGCTCTGATTGGCTGTTGAGCTCTGAAGGCAGCTGTCAGATGATGGACTTGGAGAAGGAGACCCGAAGGTGCTGGTTGTGGTCCAGTTGGTGGTCATGTAGCTCAATCAGAGCCTCAATGGCCTCCTCCACTGAGGCCACCTGCATCAGAGCCATCCTCCTGTCCTTCCTGTGACATCAAAGGAAGTGACATCATCACACAGGACCACAGAAAATAGCTGTTTTCAAAGGTGTAGTCTGGTTGTTGACCAGCAGGGGGAGACCTAGCTTACAATTTGATTGATTAATAACACACACACACACACACACACACACACACACACACACACACACACACACACACACACACACACACACACACACACACACACACACACACACACACACACACACACACACACACACACACACACACACACACACACACACACACACACACACACACACACACACACACACACACACACACACACACAGTGGTAGACCTGGTTAGCAGCCTGAGTTCTGGTTTTGCTCCCACAGACCTCCAGTAAGAACTGAGCTGGATGCTGTTAGTCATTAGTCTTCATAACTGATGCTTAAAGAGCAAGTTACCCCCTACCAGATTCTAACTCCACTTCCACTTCATGTTTGAAAAATGCAACAAATGCTGTTGCCTAGCAGACCGAGAGGGCAGAGCCGCTAACAAATACACACACACATAGGCTCATGACAGCATTGCTACATCATAATGTACCAGTTTACATCATAGCATATCTCTTAGCCAATAGCGGTGGCAGATTTAAATTAAAATACAGTGCAGAGTTTTTACCTGACAACGGCACAACACTGCCAGTTTTAGGCAGAATATTTAAATTTTAACTAAGATGCACTGAAGTACCAAATTATTGACGACACGTGTCTGCAGCACGATTAGACACTCGTTTATTTAGTTTATCGGCAAAAAAAAGTTTATTTGGGGGTGACTTGCTCTTTAAGTGGTTCCACGTCTCCATGGTAACATTACTGTCTTCCCAAAGCTCGCACCTCCTTTGGCCGCTCCTCATTCCAGTTTTTCTGCTTCCAACGACTGGAATGAGCTGCAGGAACCACTGAAGCGCACTGCCTACGTTCATTATCTACCGTCAGTAATCCATGGTGATCAATAGTTTCTGATCGATGTTCTTCTGAGTGTCAAAGACTGTTTCGTCTGTTCTGGTTGCTCGTACATGTTATAAATGAGAACAGTCCTTATATCTAACAGTTTTGTTTTTATCTTGCATGTTTATAACTCACTCACTGCCAATGACGACAAAAGTCGTCATTTTAAATCCACGTGTTAGCTCGTTTTGGGCCGCTGCTGTAAAAAAGTGGGGCGCGAACCGGAGAAGCTTCTGCCGACAACAAATCGACAACGGATTATGAAAGAATGGATAACGCTCGAGCGGCGCGGATCCTTCCTGATGTAAGAGGTGAGTCTCTGCTTTGTTTTGCTAATTTTGGCGTCGACATCATCCTAGCACGCAACGTTCTGTGACTCTTAAACACACGCTGGCACGCTGAATGAATTAACCTGCTTTTGATGTCAGTCTAACGATGTGTCTTTGCTGGTGAAGGTTCTCGGTCATCCAGGTCATGGTAATCAGGAAGACGCTTCGCTGCTCATCTGAGGAGCTCCGTCACTTCTGACTGGAATATGGAAATCAGAATCAGAAATCAGAAAAGCTTTATTTGTCCCAGAGGGACATTAGAGTTTCAGTACACACAATTCAACAAGAATTGGTGACTGTGGTCATTCGCAACCCGAGTCGCGCTACCTATGGGAGAGTCACGCTTATAAGCTGTAGCGGTCTGTTCTCACAGACCCATATTCCAGTCAGAAGTGACAAAGCTCCACAGATGAGCAGCAAAACGTCTTCAAGAAAGCGAAGAAGTCCAGCTGCTTCATGTGCACCTCTCTGGACTAACCGTGTGTGTTGCTGCTGCCTCTGGGCCAGCGAACGAGCTCTCAACTGACGCTTCTGCTTCAATAAATGTTAAAATAAAGAAAAAATAAAACACACACAGGCTCACAGCGGCATTGTGACATCATAATGTACCAGCTGACGTCATCGGGTGCCTCTTAGCCAATAGCGATGGCAGATTTAAACTCAAATGCAGTGAAGAAGAAGAAGAAAATATCATTTCTATAGCGCCTCTCAAGATAAAAATCACGAGGCGCCTCACAAAAACAAAAAAACGTAAAAATATAAAAAATAATTTAGAAAATGATTGAAAACATACTTAAAATGAGCAAAAAATAGACATTTGTGATTAAAAATGTTAAGAAAGAGAGAGAATGAACAGGAAAGAGGGAAATCAGTGGATCCTGAGGAAGGTGGGATAGGTGGGGAGAGCAGAATAAAGAGAGTGGTGAAGAAGGTGCTGTGAACGGTGCAGAGTTTGTACCTGAAGATGCAACACTGGCAGTTTCAGGCAGAAATGTAAACTTTTACTAAGATGCACTAAATCATAACTACTCATGTCTACGGCACGATTAGACACTCATTTATTTAGTTTATCAGTAAAACTGTTGATTTGGGGGACTTGCTCTTTAAGCTCGTCCTTCAGAAGTAAGTTTCAGTGATTTTTGAGGTAGAAACTTAACCAAACTCAGATGTGACAGCACTATGCTGACCAGAATCCACGGGTTTGTGGGACTGGTAAGTTCAGTAGCTGGAGCTTCATGACTGTTAGCTGTTTACTCAGCCAATAACTTACGTAAAGGCAAGTTGTTAGTTTTTCAGCTCATCAACAAAAAACACAGGAAGAAGTTTGCGTTTTCTGTTGGTAACATGGCAAAGACTGGAAGTAAAAGTAATAAAGTTATGTCCTAGATGTCTGAGATGAAGCAAAGAGCTAAAACCAGAGCGAACATCAGCGCGGACTACACTAGGCTACAAAATCACAGACTGATGGTGACCTGGCTTTGTTGCAGCGGGACTTGTAAGTAATTATAGTCTTTGTACAACAGTATGAACCTTTCACCTCATGGCTTATTTAGTATCAGTTGGCTTGTGTTAGCATTAGCTCGTTGTTAGCATTAGCCACAGCAGGCTGCTGCAGGGTTGTTTACAACAGTTGAAAGTAGGGTGGAAGAGCAGGAAACTTCAGTGTGACTTTACAGATACTCAGAGACAAAAACAGCTGTCTCAGCTTTGATGCTTGACCTGAACAACGGTGTTCCTTACCTGAGAATTCCTGTTTAGAAACGTTTGACCTGACCAGTTACCACGCAGTCCAAATTGCCCTAAAGTCCAGGTCCAGGTCCCATTAGCTGAAAACTCAGTTCTAAACTGATTTTAGTCATTGAGCCACCGAACACGTTGCTGTTCTGAAACTAAAACAGTCCAAGAGATCCCAAAAGCGGAACGCCGCCTGTACTTACTGGAAAAACTTGAAGGCTTTGACAGTGTACCCTCTGGAGGAGAATAAATCCTTCAGCGCCTCTTCACTGACTGAGGAGCTATGAGACATGGACAGAAGGCCACAGAGACAGTAAGACACAAACCAACAGCCAGCGCAGTGCGACAGGCAGGAAGTGGGCGGTCTTACGAGATGTTGGACAAGTGCAGCGTTGGTGATGGAGGGAAGATGTTGTTGAAGTTTTTCGATCCAGGTTTTTTGAAGCGATGGAGGGCGGAGCCTGAGAAATCCTGAGTCAGCACCTGCTCCTCTTGCCCCGCCCCCCCACGAGGCAGCTGCACCATGGGGTGTTTGGACAGCGTGACGCGGATCACGTTGCCATGGAGACGCTGACCGTTCAGGTGACTCATTGCTGCCAGAACATAAACAAAAGATGACATGTTCTAAAATATCACAAAAAACGTTCCTGTTTTTAAGTGATAAAAGCTGCCCGGGGACATGCTGACACAGGCTGACCACCAGCAGCAGCAGGGGGGTAGTGCCTACCCAAGGACACAGCGACTATGACAGACTGAGCGGGGATCGAACCCGCAACCCGCCGGTCATTGGGCGGGGCCTTAGCTCCTATGCCACCATTACCCTGGGATGACGTGTGAGTGAATAAAGACGTGATTCTGACCGAGCTGGGCTTGCGTGGCGTCGCTCATCTGGACCAGAGCGTTCTCATTCTTGTTGAACAGGATCTTCACTCGCTGCACATCTCCATAAACACCTGAGAACAAAAACAACAGGTGAAGAACACCAGAGGCCATCTGCAGGAAAACATGCAATTCTGACAGGAATCTTACCAAACAAGATGAAGAGGCACAGTGGTGAAACTCTCTGCAATCAGCAAACACAAGGGATCAAAAGATGCACTCTGATTGGTCAAATGCTGTCTGAAAGTGTGTGCTTGTGCCCTCTGACCTCTGGGTTCAGGTTGGACACCAGCAGCACTGATTGGACAACAGGGGATGCAACCTGTAGAGCAACACGAGGGGGAGAAACCAAGGAGCCAGGAACAGCTGCCACAGGCACACCTGGGAACAGAAACACCTCTATTTATAACACACCCGTGAATGGAAACACCTGTATTTATAACACACCCAGGAACAGAAACACCTGTATTTATAACACACCCAGTAAGAGAAACACCTGTATTTATAACACACTCAGGAACGGAAACACCTGTATTTATAACACACCAGGAACGGAAACATCTGTATTTATAACACACCCTGGAACAGAAACACCTGTATTTATAACACACCCGGGAACGGAAACATCTCTATTTATAACACACCCAGTAAGAGAAACACCTGTATTTATAACACACCCATGAATGGAAACACCTGTATTTATAACACACCCAGTAAGAGAAACACCTGTATTTATAACACACCCAGTAAGAGAAACACCTGTATTTATAACACACCCAGGAACGGAAACATCTGTATTTATAACACACCCAGGAACGGAAACATCTGTATTTATAACACACCCAGTAAGAGAAACACCTGTATTTATAACACACCCAGGAACGGAAACATCTGTATTTATAACACACCCAGTAAGAGAAACACCTGTATTTATAACACACTCAGTAAGAGAAACACCTGTATTTATAACACACCCAGTAAGAGAAACACCTGTATTTATAACACACCTGGAACAGAAACACCTGTATTTATAACACACCCAGGAACAGAAACACCTGTATTTATAACACACCCAGGAACAGAAACACCTGTATTTATAACACACCCAGGAACAGAAACACCTGTATTTATAACACACCCAGGAACGGAAACATCTGTATTTATAACACACCGGGAACAGAAACACCTGTATTTATAAGACACCAGTGAATGGAAACACCTGTATTTATAACACACCCAGGAACAGAAACACCTGTATTTATAACACACCTGGGAACGGAAACATCTGTATTTATAACACACTCAGTAAGAGAAACACCTGTATTTATAACACACTCAGTAAGAGAAACACCTGTATTTATAACACACCCAGTAAGAGAAACACCTGTATTTATAACACACCCGGGAACAGAAACATCTGTATTTATAACACACAGTAAGAGAAACGCCTGTATTTATAACACACCCGGGAACGGAAACACCTGTATTTATAACTCACTCAGTAAGAGAAACACCTGTATTTATAACACACTCAGTAAGAGAAACACCTGTATTTATAACACACTCAGTAAGAGAAACACCTGTATTTATAACACACTCAGTAAGAGAAACACCTGTATTTATAACACACTCAGTAAGAGAAACACCTGTATTTATAACACACCCAGGAACGGAAACACCTGTATTTATAACACACCCGGGAACGGAAACACATACACAAGAATATGTGTAATGGCCTCTAATTATTGTTGAAATCTACCAGCGATATAATCAATCATTAGTGTAAGCGTATAACCAAAGATACTACAACATGTAACGGAAACACCTTTACTGGTAACACACCTGGAGCACCTATAGTGGCTGTGATCACAAACTTCAGCTGACTGTCAGGCGTCAGACCAGGAAACAGCTGACATGTGGACGGAGTCTTGTGAAGAGAACAGCTGATAACACACCTGTGTGTGTCACACTGGCACCAGCAGAAGCATTCACACTCTGACTCACCTGTGTGTTGGTGGAAAGTGGGTGGAAAAGCTGCTGCTCCATAGGGTGGAAGGGCTACACCTGAAGCGTACACAAGTAACCAGATAAGCTCCACCCCCTCACAATATTACCACAACGCCTGCAGCCATAAGCACCGCCCCTTAGCATACCAAAGGCGGCGGGCTCCAGCTCGCCGGTCGGCAGGTCGGCCCTGGTGAAGTCACGGCTCTTGTCGTTGTTGTATTTGACGTTAAGCGCGGTGAGCTTAGAGAAGTCCACTCGGAGCATGCAGCAGCCGTTGTAGATGTTCTGGCCATCCAGAGTCTGAAAGATGCAACCACCTGATTGGTCTAGACACCCGTGTGTGTGTGTGTGTGTGTGTGTGTGTGTGTGTGTGTGTGTGTGTGTGAGAAACTCACTGCCTTGGCATGCTGAGCGTGAGCGGTGTCGCTGAACTGCAGCAGAGCCTGAAACTGATTGTTTCTTGTAAAGGTGATGATCTTTAACACAGAGCCAAACTTACTGAAGATCTGAAACAAACAAGTAAACAACAAATAAACAACTAATGTACAATAAAGCCAGAGCTTAATACCAAGTAAACAATAACATGAAAATAAAAATATGTCAGTAACAGACAACATATCGACAAATAAACAAGAGGTTAGCATGTAAACAACAACTAGGGTTGCAATTGACAATCAAATTTCATTCAATTTATTTATATGTTTGTTTATATAATCACAACAATCACTTTGACCATTATATTGCAAAGTTTCTTCTATTCTGCAAAGACTGTTGGTAAGAAAGATGAACTTGCGGTACCCGTCCCGACAGTTATGGCTTCTCGCTTGAAGCTTTCCTCGTGGGTTTTCATCTGTGGGCGCGGCTCATATCCAGAATCCTCGGTGCACGTCGTGTGGGAGGGATGAGCACATCTGTCCTGCACCACGGATTCCAGATGGCAGCCATGTCCACTGTCGGGACGGGTACCGCACGTTCATCTTTATTAACAACAATACTTCCCGAATAGAAGGAACTTTGCAATAAAAATGTGGAGAAAATACTAGTCTGACCAGCCAGAAGCGCGGGGTCTGGGAACGCTCCTATTCCAATGACCCCACCCTCCGAGAATTCTAACCGAGCCAATCAGCGCTGAGTACGGGTTAGGGTCACACACAACAACGCCAAGTTTGTTATAAACATGGTGTCTGAAGCGGAGCTCGCTGTGGCTCTTTCCTCTGGTCTAAATGACCTGGATGTCTTTAAAACAACAAAGACATCCACGCCATCGCCAGACGCCTTTTTTGACTACAGCTATAAACGACAGTGTCGCGCAGTACAGTCGGCATTTCCGTCTTTTTTTCTGATTGGTTATTTTTGAGCTGCCTAGTCCCGCCCCTCATGTGCCTCTCTGCCTGTGAGGATCCAGACTCGTTCTCTGTGTAGAGGACGAGTCTGGCAGGCCAGGCTAGAGCCACTTCCTGTGGGTTCACCTGCTTCAGGGCTTCAGCCCCACCTGAGCATGTCCACCTGCAGATGCAACCGTTTGTGCTTTCAGAAACAGTCCAGAGGGTTTTCCAGAAGAAAAGCCGCGTGTTGAAGTCCACTTAACATTTTTATTCTGGCGAATCTGCAGAAATGTGGCCCCTCACACTCTGTTGGACGCTCCTATAGAGAAACCTTACATAAACAAGCGAGTGTACGCACACAGGTGCTCACATGGTGCTCTCATAAGTATGGACTTGGGCACGTTCTTAAGGCTGTGGTTGGCACTAAATGCACTGTGAGTTATTATCGTGTGATTCTCAGCATAAATAGTTACTTTTATATATCATGATGTTGTTTGCAAAGTGATATTCAGGTTTTGTTGTATTTTTGTCTCATTTTTCTTTTTTCTGCAGGCCTAGAAGCAGATTCTTCTTCATCATTTATTGTTTATTTTAGTGAACAATCGTTCAGCCCTAGTTGTCGATTATATCAACAAAACGTGTAAACCATGATGTCAGCAACAGCAAGAAGTGGAAACAGCAGAGCTGCTGACCTGCTGGAGAACCTCCAGAGTCACCGGATAAAACAAGTTTTCGACAATGACTCTCAGAACCGGACTTGGAGCAAGAACTAGGCCCCACCCATCTCCTGAAGACATGTTCCCAGGAAGTGCTGCTGCTGTGCTGATGGTCTGCAGCGCCGCCTGAGCACTCTGTCAACAAAGAGACAGAATAACTCAGAGGAGCAGGAAGCTGTAAAGGGTTAGGGTTGGATAACAATGTCATTACAACTGCAGCTCAACCAATTAAAACCTTTGCTAAACGATTATAAGAATACTAATAAACTTTATTAGTCGGGGCGACGGTGGCACAGGAGTTAAGTGCTCGCCTTGCAATCGGAAGGTTGCAGGTTCGAGCCCCGCTCAGTCTGTCGCTGTCGTTGTGTCCTTGGGCAAGACACTTAACCCACATTGCCTGCTGGTGGTGGTCGGAGGGACCGGTGGCGCCAGTGCTCGGCAGCCTCACCTCTGTCAGTGCGCCCCAGGGCAGCTGTGGCTACATTGTAGCTCATCCCCACCAGTGTGTGAATGTGTGTGTGTATGGGTGAATGACTGATTGTGTTGTAAAGCGCCTTGGGGGGTTCCATGACTCTAGAAGGCGCTATATCAAATACAGGCCGTTTACCATTTACCATATAGCACAATTAAAATGACCCCACATACCCAGGAATGTAAAAGCATTTTAACAAAACAACAATACCCCCTCATTACACTCGTGTTCCGACACACACACACACACACACACACACACACACACACACACACACACGACATAAGAAAGAAAATAAAACACACTGAGCTGAGTTCAGATGAGCCAGAAAAGCAAAGTTAAGGAAACGCCATCAGGGGAGCCATCTGCCCGACAGCAACAGCCGAGGCACCGACACAGGGCGCCCAGGGGAGGGAGGACGGAGACCCCACCTCTACCCAGGCCGCCACAGGCGAGTTGCAAGCTTTTCAAAAGTGTGGGGGATGTTGTCTGTGCCTAAAATAATTTCATGTTATTCATCTTGTTAGTTTAATTTCCATAATAGCGGAGCAGGTGCGGATTTTAGACACGTCACGCATGTCTCCGTTTTAAACATGTTTAAACTGTTCAGAATACAAATCCAGGCTCTGTCTTGTTAGATTGGTGTAACTAAAGTTTGTACTGAATTAAACTTTACATTAAACCATGTTGAAAAGGTAAGAAAAGGATCCGATTAACCCTCTGATGCATGAATTATGAGATCTTCAGCCATGATTTTTTAAACAATTTTTTTCATCCATCTTTAGGTGTGAATGAAACAAATTTCAACAAATATTTTTTGTAACATTTTGTTAATTTACAAATAATTTATTACATGTCCATCTCAGTGGACAGCGTGCATTCTGAACATGAAATATGGTGGCTTGACTTACTGAAGTCCAAATGGAAGGGCTCAAATGCAATAAAGTCTTCAACAGCTGTGCTTAATAGCAAAAATAAAGTAATAACAATTTTGAGTACCTGTCCACTGCAGTGACCATTATGTATCAAAGGGTTAAATCGTTTTCCCCCTCATTTACAGTCACGGAGTACAGCGCAGTGCGCTTGGCTGCTTGTGTCAAGCCAGCCTCCAGTTGGAGACTTGAGCCAGCCTCCAGTTTGTTGTCGGTTCCCCGTCTATTCAAAGTATTGCAGGAAGGGATGTGGAAACCGGATTTCAAAATAAAAGTCAACTTCGTGTGAAATAACAGATATTTTAAGAACATAACGTATAATTTAGGCTTGTTCACTATTAGCGGCCTGTCAATATCAAGGCCATCTTATTTTGGATTTCAAAGTAAAAGCCCTGTGAATTTTCAACTCAGTCTGATGTTGCCTTCCAAAATAAAGGCCTTTTTAAATTGCCCCTATACGACCAAACTTTCAGTGATTTCAAAATGCTCTAAATGGAAAATTGCTGTTTCCACAGGGTAATTCCACTTTAGATCAACAGTATACAACCCCACAGTGATACCATATCTGCTGCCAGAGGAGCGCAGAGGGTGGGTATGCTAAATGCAGTTCTGAGAGATAAGAAGGCCTAAGACCATTAAGACACTTGAAAACCATTAGAAGTATTTTAAAATAGATCCTGGAACATAGAGAGCCTATGCAATGATTCTAAAATCAGAGTGATGAGCTCCTGCTTCCTNGTGAAACTGTAGTTTGGATTGTTTTATCTAGTTTCTTGTTTCCAGTTCTTTGTTTCCCTCAGTTCCTTAACTGTGTATCTGCTAATGATCTCCTCCCAGTGTAGATCCAGCTCCTAGTTTCTTAGCTCTTATGGTTCTGCTGTTCCTCCTCTACCTGCCCTGCTAGACCTGATGATGATCTGGATTTTCTCCCTGTTGCTGCTGCCCTGCTCCTCTTTTTAAAATCTCATTAAGATCTCTCGAGGGCTGCAGCTGCTTTGCCTGGCTCCTACCTACAACCAAATCATTACACCAGGAGCATCAGATACTTTTACTAATGAGCACACACACTCACAGAAGCATAGGAAATGTAATAGTAACGTTAAACAGTGGCAGAAAGGTAGTGGATTTGTTTTACTTAAATAAAAGTACAGAAAAAGGGGTAAAATATACTTAAGTAAAAGTACAGATAAAGGGGTAACATATACTTAAGTAAAAGTGGAACGATCCACATAAAGTTTGACTTAAATAAAAGTAAAAATAATGTCAATCTCATCAGAACTAATCTGTTTCTCCAAACCAAAGCTGTTCAAATACTACTCTTTAATAACCTTTTCCCCAAACATTCACTTCAAAATGTGTCGTTAACCCTCTGATGCATGAATTATGAGATCTTCAGCCATGATTTTTTAAACAATTTTTTTCATCCATCTTTAGGTGTGAATGAAACAAATTTCAACAAATATTTTTTGTAACATTTTGTTAATTTACAAATAATTTATTACATGTCCATCTCAGTGGACAGCGTGCATTCTGAACATGAAATATGGTGGCTTGACTTACTAAAGTCCAAATGGAAGGGCTCAAATGCAATAAAGTCTTCAACAGCTGTGCTTAATAGCAAAAATAAAGTAATAACAATTTTGAGTACCTGTCCACTGCAGTGACCATTATGTATCAAAGGGTTAAATCGTTTTCCCCCTCATTTACAGTCACGGAGTACAGCGCAGTGCGCTTGGCTGCTTGTGTCAAGCCAGCCTCCAGTTGGAGACTTGAGCCAGCCTCCAGTTTGTTGTCGGTTCCCCGTCTATTCAAAGTATTGCAGGAAGGGATGTGGAAACCGGATTTCAAAATAAAAGTCAACTTCGTGTGAAATAACAGATATTTTAAGAACATAACGTATAATTTAGGCTTGTTCACTATTAGCGGCCTGTCAATATCAAGGCCATCTTATTTTGGATTTCAAAGTAAAAGCCCTGTGAATTTTCAACTCAGTCTGATGTTGCCTTCCAAAATAAAGGCCTTTTTAAATTGCCCCTATACGACCAAACTTTCAGTGATTTCAAAATGCTCTAAATGGAAAATTGCTGTTTCCACAGGGTAATTCCACTTTAGATCAACAGTATACAACCCCACAGTGATACCATATCTGCTGCCAGAGGAGCGCAGAGGGTGGGTATGCTAAATGCAGTTCTGAGAGATAAGAAGGCCTAAGACCATTAAGACACTTGAAAACCATTAGAAGTATTTTAAAATAGATCCTGGAACATACAGAGAGCCTATGCAATGATTCTAAAATCAGAGTGATGAGCTCCTGCTTCCTGGTCTTCGTTGGGATTAGAGAAACCTAAAACAACAACATTCAGTTCATGGTATGGACCGCCACTGGCCACGTTCACACTGCAGGTCAGTACTCGGCACACTATGACGAGGTCTCAACACGCTCCCCTGCCCTAAAGCAGCCCCAATATGCCAAAGAAACCACTGTCACTACCAGGTCCGTACTGAAAACTCGATCCGTACCACGCATGTGCAAAAGACGTCTGCTTCCGCTCAAAGCACGTTACGATAGTTACTGGTCAGAGTATCTGTTAAGTTGTTAACAATAATAAGTATTTCTTAAATGTTTGCAATATTGAAACATTTCAATATAATGAAGTCAAAAACAAAAAGCCGGACCGTACAGATCGGGTCTACCACATCCGTATGGCGCATGTGCCGATGTTCTCTTCTTCGTTTAACGGCACTTTACTGCCCCGTCAACAAGGATACCACCACTTGCTGACCGAGCCAACGAGCCCTATTGTAAACCGAACTCGTGTTTGTGTATGCGTGTTACATTCGATTTAGTGATGGTCCAGTGTTTATGCTTCTGTGCTTGGAGAGGATTGATTGGAATTACCTTGATGATGTTCTGTAGATAATGTCCACTGAAAATTGTCCCTGGAGCTGGCAGAATCTTCAGGTGACCTATTATAAGTAATTATATTTTTCATACAATCGGTTATATTTTGATTTAAAGGGTTGACAATGTGTAATTGTGATGCAGCAGATATTCTCTATTTGCACTTGTAACATACAAGAGGGTATATTTTTCACCATCCAACTGACTGCAGTATAACCTTTCATCTACAGCATGAATCCACTTTCTATTGGCCTTCCGATTCCAGAAGGTTCTGCTCAGAGCTTGTTTCCATGCATGAAGACAAAACATCCAGACAGGCATTCTCTCCCAAGGTCCTGCACCCTCGGTGTAAAACCCAGACTGCTGATTCCTCACGATCTACTCGAATCCTACATGACTTTACAACTCATAAGTTAAATAATCATGTGATGAATGAACAAGATGTTTAAATCAAATGTTTGAATAAT
>SSNQ01034122.1:20749-39640 GCA_006942095.1 Nothobranchius kuhntae | reverse complement strand
GATCCTCATCTGTGCCCCAGACAAGCTGGTTCCCAAAGTCAGAGACTCTCTTGGTCAGCTTGCTTCTCACACCAAACCTTCTGTCAGGAATCTTGGCGTGACCTTTGACCCAGCTCTCACCCTGGATTCTCATGTCAGTTCTCTTGTTCGCTCTTCCTTCTTCCATCTCAGGAACATTGCTAAGCTGAGTCCCATTCTGTCCCGCTCTGAACTTGAGACTGTTCTCCACTGATTTCCCCCTTTCCTGTTCACTCTCTCTCTTTCTTAACATTTTTTATCACAATTGCCTATTTTTGCTTATTTTAAATATATTTTTAATCATTTTCTAAATCCTTTTTTATATTTTTACATTTTTAGTTTTTGTGAAATGCCTCGTGATTTTTATCTTGAGAGGCGCTATAGAAATGATACTTTCTTCTTCTTCTTCTTCTGAAACAAACTCCTTTGACCTCCAGTCTGAAGCCTGCGATGCTGCAGCTGATACAGCCAAACATCCACTTGGGATGCAAACAAGCATTCCAGCTCCTGTTGTGACTCGGAGACATCTCTAGACCGGACGGGTCGTATCGGAGCTAATCTACGGCTTTGGATACCTTGAGGTCACCTGACTTCTGACAGTCCTGGATCTGCACTGAGGGTCTCCACACGGGTAGTAGACACAACAGATCAGTCGGATGAATTTTATAAATAAACAACTCTCTAATTTATAACAAACAAATTATTTTACACCAGATTTCACAATTTCTCTCAGATACAAAGAACGGTTGCTACAACACCGCACATCCACCACATCACACTCATTATTCACACATCTGTCATGTATAAATTATTAGTTTAGGAAAAAGAATTAAACTCATTTTATAAACTACATACTGACTTTCTGCATTAATACGAAGTGTGTTTGTGATCCCTGAAGAAGCAAAGAACCCGAGAATCTTCTGATTAAACATTCAAAGATCAGGTTGATATTTCATATTTATATGGAACCATCACATCTTATTGGTCATAATTAACTTATAGTTTCACACTACATATCCTATGAATGTTTTCCAATATGAAATCTAATATATTCTTGGACAAAAGCCAATTTGGCTCATCACCTCAAATCGGTTTACTTTCTACTTTTGTGTTTGATTTCTTGGTTTGCCACTTTGTCTTGAAATAACTTGATTCATTGTAACACCCTAGTGTTATTTTTCACAATGTTGCAAAATTAATGTTGGAAAATGTTTTAAAAATGTATTCCTAGATTAACTATTTGTTAAATCGAGAATTAACTACGATCATACATATACATCCTTATAAAATGACACAGGACCACTTTATATTTTAACAGGTTTATTGTAATAATGCGGAGCACGAACAACAGACAAAGGTAGAGCGGATGTGTTATAGTCCAGATTATATGAAAAAGGAGACACAACACAAGTCCTGCCTGGCAGTGTGGGTGACCACCCATCTCTCTACTGGTGTCTGAGCCACAGGTACAAGCCCAGCAGATTTACTAGAAGAATGATCAAAAACTCTCAAACACAGGTGTCAAAAGACAAACCAAGATGTGGAGAACCTCACTACCACCAAGGTGGTGTGTTTGTGGGGGTGAACAGAGCAGACACATCAACATTTGGCTGTAAAAGTGGCTGCAGCAGCCTGGGTGCACCTCCTCTGAGTAAAATGCCCTTAGTTGTCCTCTTTTCCCAGTGCCAACATATCCTGCAATAAGAAATAATTAAATGAAATCAGAGAGAAGAATAGGCTCCAAGCTCATTGCTTACGTTTATTAATAGGCATACGATACGTTCAAACCAAGCACACCATTGTTTTTCTTGTGGAATTCCCAATCAGTCTGATGTGTCACATGACCCTCTTCCTACTGAAAAAACAAAAGATGGATCCAAGATGGCTGACTTCAAAATGGCCACCATGGTGACCACCCATCTAGAAAAGTTTGCCCCCTCACGTATCCTAATGTGCCACAAACAGGACGTTAATGTCACCAACCATTATTAAGGTGTTTCCATAGAAACGGCCCACGCCTCATGATTCTTATGTTGAGAGGCGCTATATAAAAGATTAAGTATCGGTTCAAGGTATCAGTTAACTAAACTATACGGATACAAGTTCATCAGAACAGTATCGACCCAGATATCGGTGCATCCCTATCATGAAGTAGCCTAAGAACGAGGCTGCTTATAGACGATCTGGCTGAAGAACACACTAGGCCATTGAATCAGGCTAGAAGAAGTTTTCATTTCTTCAGTGTCAACCTAAATTTGGTTCAGTAGTGATCATCTCCAAAACCATCAGGGAGAAGTGAGTCCATGAGTAGCTGCCTCTCAGCTGCCAATATAGCCTGAAGCAGACATGTTTGCATCATCCACGAAAACATGACGTGTCAACCTGTTCTTTTCTATCAGAGGAAGAAACACAGAGCAAGAAAGACTGAAGCTTGGTTTATGCTTGACACATTCACTTTCCGCTTGGTGATGCGGCTCGAGGCTGGAACGCGCTTCGCAACTCGCAGCGTTTATGGTTCATGCGGCTTGTCTCTGCGGTGAGCCAATATTCTCCCAAACTGTAGGGGGCAGCATGGAGCTCTACGGCATGCACCCAACACTACACCATAGTAGAAGTAGAAATTACTGTTTACAACATGGCATTTCAGCATTTTTAACAGCGTCCTCGTCTTTTCCGACAGTGCGAGCTATTTCCCTCCAAGAATTATTAACAACACGTTGATCACGGTGATCTCTGAGAGCTGAATCATACAAATGTCTGTATTTACGAACCTCTGCCATACTAGTTCTTGCCGGTCCGCCATGTTTTTCCGCGTCCGACCGTCCGCGTGGTTAGAAAATTTCCTAGGTGCGCGTTGCGGAAATTTTGAGCCGTGCGGAGGCGCGGTGGAGGGGCGTGGTTGTTAAAATGACGCAATTTCGCCCCGCGGACCTCGCGGACGCATCAAGCATAAACCAACCTTAAGGCCACTCACACAGAGCAGATGATGTCAGCCTCACATGCCTGCTGACTCCATGCTGGAAAAAGCAGGATGTCCTTGGACCTAACGCTTCCCTACGGGTATTGGCAACAATTAGTAAACATGCACACGCAGGAGTAAAACCAACAAGAACGTACCAGCAGGCGAGGCCTTTCAGGCGGCCACGACGTAGAGGTCAGCAATGTGAACGTCGTTTCCCTACAGAAAACACACCAAAAACCCAAAATCAACACACAACCATTCACAGCTATAGGTGTACCAGTATGACACGTCCGTGCAGCTTCCCCCACGATCTTCAGACGAGCGTTTCCAATCAGAAATAGCAACAGAATACGGTTTCAGTTATAATTCTTAAAGTCTTAAATTCTATTATATTTTTCTGCCGTGCGTTAGACTAAATACGATATATTTACAGGAGATCTGGGTCTAGGAAATGAATCACAAAAAAATAAATGGAAGTGACTGAAATGACATAGCCAACAGATGTTTTAGAAAATAATTATGAAGGCCCTGACTGATCTTCTTACCCATTCACTGGTGTCCTGGTTGAATGTTGGCCAGTAGCTGCCCTGTTCAGGTACCTCTGACACCACTGTGGCGACCCGTAACGTATTCCATTAAAACGGACCTCTCCTCCTCTGACATGACTACCAGGCACATGCTCTGCATACTGGGTCCAGTGTAGAAGAGTCTGTCTGGTACGAGATGAAAATTAGACAAGGTGAGAGTTGCTGACTGAAGTCAATTTAAACGTCTGCCAGATGATAATAATAAAGTCTGGGATAATAAATCTGCACCAGTATGGCACATGTACCTTAAATTGCAATTATCTCTAAAAAATAAATAGGCTATAGTGTATTTACGACTGTATTCAACTAAAAGAAGCCCACACACCAAGGTATAGATCTATCTGTCCTTGTCAGGAATAAACTTCTGAGGGAAGCTAGAGTAGTACCGTAATTTCCGGACCATAGAGCGCACCTCGATATAAGCCGCACCGGGCTAAAAGCCGCAGATATCTACTGAATTTAAAACGTAGTTTAACTGAACTGAACTGATCAGTATCAAACAAAACAGAAAAGCTGTTGATTAGTTTATTCATCATCCTCCTGCGAACTGAAACCACTGAAGTCCTCTTCTTCAGTGTCGGAGTTGAACAGCCTCAGAAGAGCTTCGCCACACACCTTTTCTGTGGCGATGTCCGTGTCGCTGTCCGTGTTGCTGTCGTCATCCCCGGGTGAAGCCGGGAAAACAAGCAGCGCCGTTTTACTGTGAAAAAAATCCTCCTGGGCGCTTGTCGTAGCGCTCCTTTAACCATTCCTTCATTAGACTTTCCAGCATCTATCCTTTCTGGCCGACTAAAGCCGCACCTCATTATAAGCCGCATGGTTCAAAGCGTGGGAAAAAGTAGCGGCTTATAGTCCGGGAAATACGGTATTCACTTTTTTTGCCATCTTGTCAGGATAGCATGGCAGCCCTTCACACAGCAGGAGTGGACCATTTTCTGCAGGTTATAAGCTCACGACACACAAAGCAACCGGTGCGTCCTTTGTTTATACACCTAGCTATCCCATCATGCAACGCGCTAAGCACCCGATACGCCACCTGACAGGGACCGATAAAGAGAGAGAGCGACGATATTAAAAGTAAAAGATCAATATTCATTTTCGTACTTACCTCTTAGGCTGTGATTAGAAGCCATGCTTCTCATTTTACGGCGCTGTTGTTCGGTCGGGGGGAGCTCTTCGTTGAGGAGAAAAGTGTGAATTTGTTGGTATGTGGAGGTTTCCATTGTTCAAATGTCCCGGGCAGTCAAAAAGAAGGCAGATTGGCACATGCATGGTACAGACTGGGTAGTGACCCGCTCTGTTGGGAAGTCAAAAGGCGGATCCAGGGGTTCATGAAGCAGTTTGATACTACCTGCACACTCAGAACCTGTACAGGTCCAGGTCCCACCTGGGTCAGATCTGTGCTGTTCACATCCGGGTCACGTTTGGACAAAAAGTTGTATCTGATGTGCTTTTGCCTGCCGTGCGCACATCGCCATTGACTTCTATATCCACTTGTTCTATGGATCCGCCCACTTGTCATCTTGATACTGGATTAAGCATCAACCAAAGGAAAGTGTGGGGCTTGAATGGCTCCTAACCTGATTATTCATGTTGTCGGTTTTCAGCTCTCGGTGGGTGGAATACTGAATGAAGACTGGCTGGTTCCTGACGGTGGGCGGGGCTGAGGCGTAGAAGTTCACCATGGTAACAGCAGCTTCTTCTGACGCCATCTCTAAAAATGCCTGAACACAAACAAGAAAGCTAAAAGTAAGATTAGGAGTGTACACCCACTGTCCCTGTAGGCGGGGCTCAGTCACGACCAGAACCTAAGCCACGCCCATCTCCTTCTGAACAATAGGTACTGCCAAAAAA
Source organism: Nothobranchius kuhntae (assembly GCA_006942095.1). Taxonomy (NCBI): domain Eukaryota; kingdom Metazoa; phylum Chordata; class Actinopteri; order Cyprinodontiformes; family Nothobranchiidae; genus Nothobranchius; species Nothobranchius kuhntae. The sequence continues at coordinate 34,219 of SSNQ01034122.1, read as the reverse complement.
TAATAACAATGAATGTCTATAGCCCTTTTTATAAGAAACACCGTGCCGGCAAATCAGCGTGATATTACTGCAACGGTGTGTCTTATTAACACGCCATGCCGGTGTTGTAACAAACTAGTTAACCCGGTAGAATTTGTTTCCCCTGCGTCGGGCGCCAGTTTTATGTCTGTTTGAGCTCCCCCTCTCCCAAAAACTAACCCTCACTCTAACGCTTACGCTAACCGTAACCACCACTAAAAATGTTTGATTTGCAGAGTCATACTTTATAAATAACGCTGTTGGGGATGATTTTTATGTTTGTTATAGGGTTAGGGTCATTGCCATGACAATGTTCAGCTAAACAGTGGCCCCAAATGGATCAGGGTGGGACCATTTCCCCTACTCTGGCATTCGCTCATCCAGAATTTTTTTATACATTTTGGCCATTTGGCGTTCTGCTTTCAATGATCTCAAAATACTCTGGGGGGCGCTGTAGATCACGTTTTTCCCCAATGTCCAAATACTGTAATGGCAGTGGGCAAACATTTTGACCAAAGTAAAAGTATTGCAAATTCCTATTTTAGCATGCTGCTCATATACACCTAGCCTTATCACCTAGTGGCCGTCGCCCACTGGACTCACTCTGTCAGTGCCTAGAACAAGCAAGCGACTGGATGCAGTCAAACTTCCTTCAGCTAAACAAAGACGAGACTGAAGTTATTGTCTTTGGCAACAAGAAGGATAGGATGGATGTTATTGCTCAGCAGGACTCCAGAGGAATGAAGACAAAAACCCAGATTAGAAGTTAAATTGAAGTACAACTTATGTGAGATTCAGGGTGTGAGTGTAGCCCCGTTAGGGGACCCATGAGCCGACCAGAAGGGGAGGAGCCTTAGACTCCACATAGAGGTTGCTACTGGTTCATACCTGGTGTTTGGTCCTAACTGTGATCAGTTTGGTGACTCTGCCAAAGGGAAGTGCCAGAGCGAGGAGTTCCTGTTCAGAGACATCCACGGGTAGCTGGCGCAGGTGAAGGACCTGGGACGGAATGTGCTGAGCACACCCAGAAACACACCGCCTTTCAGGGCCATCCACTGCACACAGGAAACACACAGGTGGGATCCAGGCAACAACCAACACCTTGACTGCGCCTGTACATGCGATCAGCCAGTAGACACCACTGTGGGTGGGACTTCAACATTGTGACACTTCAGACACTGGGTCGAACTGAACAGAAATGTGCAAGTGTAGAGGTGGGACTCACCTGTAGACAGGTGGGCGGAGCTCATGTTTGTACAGCAGCTGCCTGGCTATCTGAAGACCTGCAGAATAAAAGGATCAGTTCCCACAGTCAGCTGATCAGATTGTAAGGAGATAAAAAAAAGTGACTTGATGGGCAGGTGCACCCTGTGCACGGCCACAGTAACATTCTCAAAGTTTCACCACCCCGAAAACAAATAACACGATCATTTATGCCGGCTCATTTTCTTTGGTGCTTTGTCTTTTTCTTTTTTTTTTTTGCAGTCCGTAGATTCAAAGTCCCGTAATCAGGAGAGGATTTCAAAATAAAAGAATAACTGTACTTCCAACAGAATGTGTTCCTGTATGGAATCAGACACAACATGAACCACGGAGATGAGCGGAAAACGTGACCAACAGGAATCATATTCCTCTTCTTCACTCTGGGGAAAAGATTCCCACGCCAGACCTAAATCATCACTAGATTGGAAACAATTTACCAACGTGGAGCTGAACTTCCTATTTCGCTTAAAGGGACTATAGGGATCTTAAGCCACGCCATCGACTTCCGGACCACGGGTCCCCAGAAGAACCAAAAAATGAATGCAAGTCAACGGGGCTAAAAACGCTATTTTCTAATCCCACTTGTTAGGATTTCACATATGATGTCCGTGAATTTTAAAGACATATTTATAACCAAGAACACGCTTATTTTCGAAGAGGAGGAACGATATTTTAGGTTTTGTGTGAAAATAAGTCCAGGACTATAAATGCGCTTCACGAAAGTGACGTCATCGTCGACCCAGACACGGAGAAAACTGAGGGAAAATGGATGTAAGTTCAGCAAACTTCTCATCCTTCCCACAGGAGGAAAGAACCACCATAAATCTGGTCATGTGGTAAGTAGCAGCTACCCTAGGGGAGGAGCTTATGTGGTGATGTCACATATGGGACATGCCGATTTCGTTTGTAGACATGCTAATTAATCTCAAAGTACGTGTCTAGTGTGGTCGAACCACCCATCATTAGTTTTCATTTTAACTGCAGTACAACATGTGTGTGATCCAGGGCGTAAGGCACAGCGGGTTAGAAAATAGCGTTTTTAGCCTCGTTCAGGGACCCGTGTGCCGACCGGAGAGGGAGGAGACTTAGGCTCCCTGTAGGACATAGCTCAGACCTCCTGCTCTCCTCCTCCTCGTAAAGCACATTGAATTTGCCCGTGTTTGAAATGTGCTAGATAAAACTGCCTAGCCTCATTCTCGCAGACTCTCCGTCACGTTTGTACATTAACAGCATTTTCTTGAACAGCTGCTTTACCCCTTCTCCACTCCTCTGTTGTGCTTTCTCTCCATCTAGATCTTGATAATAACCCCCATGCTCTGACACGTGTTGTGAGCTGTAAGGTCTTATAGACAGGCGTGTGGCTTTCCTAATCAGGTCCAATGAGTAGAATCAAACATCGCTGGACTCCAGTGAAGGTGTAGGACCATCTCAAGGATGATCAGAAGAAACAGAAAGCACCTGAGTTAAATATAAATATAAATATATATAAATTGGGGCTGATGGTCTAGATTCTAATCCAGTTCAACAAATCATTCACATTAATATTTACTATTTAATCATACAATGCAAACATGCATCGTTCCACATGACCTACCAAGCACTACCAGAACAGGAGCTTCCTTTTCAATTTTCAACAAACTCCTGAAGACCCTGCTCTTCAGAGAGCATCTTCTAAACTAGCACCCGTCCCTCCTCTCTACTGTCAACTCCTTGTTCCCTACTCTCCATGATTCATCATGCTGCCTCACTGCCACCTACGACTGATTGGAAATTAGTTGTTATTGCTGTTGTTGTTAGCCTCAAGGGCAACATGCCGATTATCAGTTGTAAGTCGCTTTGGACAAAAGCGTCTGCTAAATACATAAACATAACACGAAATAAATAACAAAAGCACACAGTTTTCCTGCTTTCCTCACTGACGTCAGCTACGTGAGAGAGACGCACGCATTCTGACACCTTAGCTTGTCTGAGCTAACGTGTGCCGTCAGAAACATTCGAACCATTTTTAAAAGACAAGTTGAGCTTTCAAGTCAACTAAAGTGCGCGACTCCGCACTCGCGCTGATGAAGAATAAACCAAATCAGCCTGAACCTGCTGGTGTGGGAGGAGTCTCTCTCTAACGCCGGCTTTTAGCCACGCCCCCTGCTCCATCGATCTGCTCTCGTCTGTTTTCCAGGCGAGGCGCTGCTCATCACTCTGAGACATCGCGAGATTTCAACCAGTCAAGCCCAGCTGTTTGCTGACTGATTTCTAACCCAAAACTAAAGCGCGTACAGAAAGTCGAGCACGTGCAACAGTAACAGGTAAACAAAAGCAAACGCAATAAGTAAACAACCACTGAGCCTAACATGCGGGGGGCTCGCGCGGGTGTCGAACAGCCACCAGGGAAACGCTAGGCGGGAAGGTTCTGCACACTCACCGGTCCATGGTCCGGCTGAGGGAGGCAACAGCTGATGAGAATGATGATGGTTTGTTTTCGGTTCGCCAGCCCAGCGAGTCCAGCAGCGCTCACAGCGAACAATAAGCTCACTTCCTGTTTGCTTACGTCACAAAATAAGGCGGCTTGTAGACACGCCCAGATTACCCACAAATTTTAAAAAACGTAAGACATTAAATAAAAACTGAAATGTTTATACAAACACATCTCAATGAGTATTAAAAAAATAGAGTAATTATGTCAAATGTAAATAATAGAATAGATGCCACATTCTGGCATCAAAACAGAGTGAAGAGAACAACAATGAATAAATAAACCAATAAATGTGAGTAAAAACGAGATGTTTCAGTAAATATAAAAACTCAGATCATTACATTTTTAAATACAGTACATAAAGGGGAGATGTTATGACTAGACCGAGGTGGAGGAGTCTGACTGCCCTAGCGATGGGAGCTAGCTGTCTGTGGACATTTTCCATTGGCCATGAAGGAATTCTGTCCACACACTGGCCGTGTTCCAGATGAGCCAATTCTGTGCAGATTAGATCACCGGTGATCGGCGCACAGTGCTTGCCGGTTAGATTTGTGTCCGACTTGACACAGACTTGCTCTGACGTCATGCATACGTAGGCAACGATATCCTCATGAGATCAAGGCGGCCGCAGATTTTGGAGCAAGGCTGTGCAGTTGCTCTCCACCGGCTGCTAAACCTAGGGCATGACGGGAAATGCCTGGCTCTCACCTGATCTAAGTTCTGATTGGTTCACATTTTGATCCGAACATCCGGTGGTAGAACATAGTTGGTCACATGTATTCTGTAAATCATGTTATGTTGATGATGACAACTATATAGGCCATAAAGGATATAGGCTGCATGGTGGCGCAGTGGTTAGCACTGTTGCCTCACAGCACGAAGGGTTGCAGGTTCGAAACTCGGCTGCGGCCTTTCTGCGTGGAGTTGCGTGTTCTCCCCATGCATGTGTGGGTTTCCTGCGGGTACTCCGGTTTCCCCCACAGATCACAACATGCCCTATAGGTTTGAAACTGTAAGTCGCTTTGGATAAAACTGTCTGTTAAATGAATAAACATAAAGGGAAATGTGATTTGTGTTCTTTTCTCGCGTTACCTATGAGCACACTAAAGCTACAGCTTCTTGTGCTGCTACACATCTTCGCCTAGCCTATGGGACGCTCCTAGAGAAACCTTACATATACAAGCGCGTGCACGCACACAGGTGCTCACATAAGGATGGACTTGGGCACGTTCAACACATGTCTTAAGGCTGTGGTTGGCACTAAATGCACTGTGATTTATTATTGTGTGATTGTCAATGTTGATTTTATATTTCATCATCAAGTTGACGCAGGGATAGCTTGCTCCTGTTGTATTGTTGTGTGTTGTTTTTCTGCAGGACTAGAAGCAGACTCCTGTTCATCATTGATTGTTCATTTTTGTGCCCCCCCCCCCCCCCCCCCCCTCTCTCTCTCTTCCTTTCTGTTTCACGGTTTCACCTCTGTCTCTGTTTGGAATTATAAAACATTAAAAAATATATATATAAAGTTTTAACCCCTTAAGCCCTAGGCCTCTTTTGAAGCCTATTCCTCGAAAAATGGTATTTAATGGTAAAAAATAGTTTAACCTTGTAAAGAAGAGAGAAAGACCCGCACTTGTACAGCGCCTCTCAGAGTAAAGACTCCAATGCGCTTTACACTACAGTGTATCATTCATCCATTCACTCACACATTCACACGCTGGTGGGGATGAGCTACGATGTGGCCAGAGCTGCCCTGGGGCGCACTGACAGGGGCGAGGCTGCCGAGTACGGGCGCCACCACCAGGCAAGGTGGGTTAGGTGTCTTGCCCAGACAGTGCTGGGTTTGATTAATTTGATGGGAATTATTACTATTTCTTCTGTAGTGTGAGGGTTTTTTGGTCCCCACCTGGGGGACCCTGTGATGTTAGTTCTGTCTCGGATTATCCGGTCATGTCTGGTCCCGCATCTGCCACAGGGAGATGCGGGATCTAGTTCTCCAGAAAAAACGCTGCCTGGCCACGGCCGTGGAGCTCGGGTGATGAGCGCAGCCACGAACAAAAGACAGAAAGTACCAAAGCAGTTCTGAACGATCGTGTGTTATATTTATTTTGGTGGTGCCGCTTTGACAATGCCGCAGACAGACGCAGAAGCCGGTGGAGCGCATGAGCGCTCTGCCCGGTTCATCTTCTCGCTCAGAAGAATCCTCCATGCTGAGACGCCCACGTCCTCGCCACAGAGACCTTCGATTTCAGACAGAGGAAAGCACCTTCTTGATCAGCGGAGATCTTTGTCTGAACACCGGAAGTTAGTTAACTACAACTTCCGGTCCTATCTCTGTGTGAAAGTGGGTGAAAGGTGAAAAAGACGAGTTGCTGAAAACATTGATCTCGGTTTGTTTGACCTCTGCCCTCTCACGTGAAGCTACGATGCTGCAGAACACGGGGTGAGTTTCTCTGCCGTGAAACTGTTTTCTTAAAGATTAATAATGAACGTCTGGAGTTCTCTGCTGCCGAGCTGAAAACTAAATGTTTATTTGTCCCGCCTTTCTAATCTCGATTTGAACGTTTAAACCCGTCAGAAGTTTCAGTGAGAGCTCGGTGACAGCTCCACCGTCATTGGCTCGTTTTTAGCTCCCTAGCTAACGGCACTTCCGGTGTGTTAAGGCAGACTGATCAAATCAAATCAAAGCTTTATTTATAAAGCGCCTTCCGCAACCCTGTCAGGAAGCCCAAGGCGCTGATGCTCGTTCAGATGAAGATTTAGGATTAGATTTATGTTCCAGACTGGTTTGTGTTCTTTAGAAACATGTAATGTCTGAACAGAGGGCTCGACATGGTCACATAAGACCACCGGCTTCAAAATAAAACATAACATTGGGGTTTTCAATGTGGGGCTTTTATTTTGAAAACCGAAGTGGTTACTTTTAATGAATGATCAATAAGATGTGATATTCCATATACATATGAATTATCAATATTCTATATCTTTTGATATTTGCTTTAAGATGAAACCAGGTCTTTTTGGTAGTTCAGGGAAATCACACCTGCTTCGTCCCTTCCGTCTGCTAAACAGCTGGTTTACTTCATCATGTCCCGTTCCTCACCATCCAGGTATTCTAGTCTGGATCCTTCCTCCTATTGACTGTAAACACTAACACCCAGCCCAGGGGGGCTGTGAGGGTCCCGAGGTGGGGGAGAGCCAGGTGCTCAGATGACTTCATGAACACAGATGTCAGAGCACACGTTCCGCTGCTGTTTCTCACCGGCATCAGCTGATGGAGGGCTCTAGTTTCGTTGCGCCGTTCGTGTCAGTGGACACGGTAGGGTCGGGGAGGGGGGCGGGGCACGACGCTTAGCCCGGCGGGCCGCCAGGCTTGTAAAGCGTTGGGGGAAACCCTCCAGTCAGACTGATTTTACAACCAGACGCCACAAGTTTCTACGACACTTAATCAGATTCTGCTACAAACATCTAAGCTTACATCCCATCATCTCATTCATTGTCTCGGTTTTTTTTGTTCCACCCATCATTCATCACCATTAGTTTAGAAATACAGTACCACATTGACTTTAATAAACTAAATTTTAGCCTCTGTCTCAAAGTATTACGAAGGTGTGGTTAAAGGCTCAATATTATTGATAGTCCATATTTTTATGGGATATTACATTTGATTGATTACCGTTTATATACTATTGACAGTTGATTAAAAGTAACCACCTACGTCTCGTTATCACTGATTTGTGTCTCTCAGGAAGCTAGCCGGCCGCACGCTCTTCATCACTGGAGCTAGTCGAGGAATTGGTAAAGCCATAGCTCTAAAGGCAGCGAGAGATGGAGCCAACATTGTGATTGCAGCCAAGACGTCTGAGCCCCACCCCAAGCTGCCTGGAACCATCTACACTGCTGCAGATGAAGGTAGGCGAACGGACTAACAACTGAGGCAAATTTGATTAGCTTAATGGGTGGAGCTGGAAGGTTGGTGGTTTGGTGCTGGCATCTCCACCATGACCACCTAACCCTGGCTAGGACATTAGGCGTGTTTCCACTACAAGAAGTTCAGGGTAGATCTACAGGAACCTCTCAACATGTGCGTGTGTCCACCTGACCGGGCCGTTGTCAGGAACCTTCTGAGTGCCTGCTCCGGAGCGGGTACTCCGAATGGCCCGATGGAGTCGCTGAGCAGAACCTCCAGTTAACTCTCGCTGATTGGTTGCATCTCAGTAGGAAATGACATCAGCAGGTGTCCAAAACAACCGGCATCAGTACAATTGGAAGAGTAGCTGGTGAAGCAGAATGGAAGCAAGAAAAAGCACCGATCACATTCAAAATCTAACTCCCGACACCGGAAAACTCAGTTGGTGGAAAAATGGGGAATTCCCCCACAGACCAGTGTAAAGGGGCTCTTGTCCTCTGAATGGATTCAATTATGATGTACTTCTATAAAATAAATGCTTTTAATATTATTAATGTAGCTTTTTGGGGCTGATCGGTGACATCACTCACTGCCAAAGCAGTCGTGATACGCTGACGTCTGCGTAAGCTCTGAAAGGGCCAGATTAGAATGGAGACAACAGCTGAGGACTGGGACGTCCCATCTGCTGGTCACGTTCCCATCCCAGGAACTACCCTGGAGTTCTGGCAATGGAAACGTGCCTAGTGAACCGCATAAGGTTCTGCCAATCAGGTGTGTGTGAGTGGATGAGTGCACTTTGTACGTTTAAGACTAACAGTAGCATATAATCCAGTCCATCAAACTCCTGCTGTGGGCGGACCCCACGGACGACGCATCAGTCGCTGTAGCGGGTTAGGATGTGTGTACTGTGGGGGGTTAGGGTGTGTGTGATGTAGGGTTAGGATGTGTGTGCTGTGGGGGGTTAGGGTGTGTGTGCTGTAGCGGGTTACGGTTAGTTCGGGACTGGTTTGTTCAGAGCGTAACGAGAACGCCGTGGAGCGGCTCTCACGTGATCGCTTTAGACCAATGCTGTGCGTGAATTTAGTAAACAGAGATCCGATATGCCGGTTGGAAAGTAGCAGCAATTATGATTTAAATGCCTTAAAACATTTAAATTCATGAACAAAATAAATAAATAAATACTTCTTCTTCCTGCTCTTGGAGAGTACAGACGCTTTTTTCTCCTCTCCCTCCTTCCTCATCCCAAGGCTCTTTGTCCTGTCTGTCTGTGCACGGCGCTTTCTGCATTTATTCTGGAAACAGGAAATTATTAAAATGGACCTGGTCAGTTGGTCTCTCAACGCGATTGACAAAATTTTTTCAACGATGAGAACGGGAGAAGGGCCTCCCGGGTGCCCCTCTGGGACAGAGCCAGCTGGGTATTTCGTGGACTCCTGGAAACAGTGGAACCTGATCTGCCTCTCTCAACTGTCTGTAGAGGATTCTGAAGATGTTTGGATATTCGTCGTTTTGGTGTCGGGATTCCTGCTGTTTGGCCTGAGCGGTTACCTGGCATACCGGAAAAATAACAAGCTTTCAAGGAATATTGGCTTAATCCCGGAGCCCAGGGATGGACTGCATCGCGCTGTGAACGCACAGACTCATATAATTGTCGAGATGAGTCGTAAGCTTGGGACTTTGGCGGAGATTCAGGCTCTGGCACAGAAGGTGGATTCCATCAAGGAGAGAGTTGACGGATCAGCACGGATTGGGAATAGATTAATTTACGCCATTATTGGACCTGGAGGGGTTGAAGACCAACAGAACTCTCAGGCAGAGAGGAAATTATCCGTCTGTCCCCAAAACAATACTTATCTGAATCTGGTGCCCTTGGACCCTGTGAGGCTGAAGTGGAATGCTGCCGTTGCCTTTCTCCCTATCCCAGCCTGGGCGGGACCGCGACCGGTGAAGGCCGTGGAACCTTATCTAGGAGTCACTGTACCCTCTAACCCATTACCCCCCCCCCCGAGGTGATGAGCGCTGCTCTTGCGGCTGCACGCACCGAAGTGAAAAGAGTCCCAACCCTACCTCCCCACCTAGTGGACACTTATGTTGTGTAATGTCTGAAGTCTGTGTGCATATCTGTCTGAGGTGTGTTTTTGCAGAGCAAAGCTATCCTCCCTGTGGAGGGTAACTCTGAAGTGTCTTTTTTTTCCTCCCCCTGACTCTATCCTCATACAAACCCTCTTGATCTATAACGGTAGTGTGACTCGTGTTGCGTTCCTGTCATGTATCTCAGAATTGTGTGTACTGAAACACTTGAATTCCCTCTGGGATTAAGAAAGTATTTTTCAGTTTGAAATAAACAATGGAAACGTGGAGCTAACATTAGAGCGATCCCACGTCACTGCTCAGGCCTCTAGTGTACTAACATGATATCTGCTCTGTGGTGTTTATACACTATTGTACCAACACTACGAGAAACACCAACACCGTAACAGTGAAATGAAATGATGAGAGCAGTACGGTTATATTCCATAAACACAGGCTCATGTTGTGTGGGCTCCATGATGTCTTCCTGTCTTACTTTTCGAAAGCAAACGCTCGTCTAGTTCAATTCAAGTTTATTTATAAAGCGCCAAATCACGACAAGAGTCGTCTCAAGTTACTTCACATAATAAACATTCCAATTCACAGTTCATTAAGCCAATCAGAAATAATGTTTCCTATATAAGGAACCCAGCAAATTGCATCGAGTCACTGACTAGTGTCAGAGTCTTTACAGCAATCCTCATACTAAGCAAGCATGCAGCGACAGTGGAGAGGAAAACTCCCTTTTAACAGGAAGAAACCTCCAGAGGATCCTGGCTCAGTATAAGCAGCCATCCACCACGACTCACTGGGGATGGAGAAGACAGAGCAGATACACACACACACACACACACACGCACACACGCACACGTAATGTGTCTATAGTTATATTGTGATGTCTTAGTAAATATTGTATTTGGTGAAAGATAAACTTTATTGTATTTATTCTAGTGGATCTATAATTAAACGGATAGACTAGTATTAGCACATCAAAAGTCAATGAAAACAAAAGTTATTATCAGGTCTAGTAACGACTCGGTTTGGATGAGATGATGTGATTGTTTACCAGAGTGTAATGAATGCATGTTAATGAAACTATCGTATTCAGATGTGTTAGTTTATTACAACATGTGGACGTAACAGGTCACTGAGACATCCCCTTTACATCAGTCTGTCCATCAAACATCAAAACACACGTCAAACTCAACCAATCAGAATGTGTGTTAAAGAAAGAATATTAGAACAGTTACACGAGCGTGGTCCACATCTGCACAGAGAAGACGTGAGTGTGCAGCATCCTTCACCACTGAGCCGTGGTCACGTGCAGCTTTTCAGCAGCCTGAGGATGACCGTCCTGATGACGTAGGACCACCTTCCTGTCTCGCATGTGCCCCTCCTACATCCACAGTGTTACCCGCATCACACACACACACACACATGTGACATGTGGGATTTCTCCGGTGTGTGTTTCAGTGGAGGCCGCCGGGGGCCGGGCGTTGCCTTGTGTTGTTGACATCCGAGATGAGCAGCAGATAGGAGCAGCTGTTCAGAGAGCAGTGGAAACCTTTGGAGGTACGACACACCTTTCATACTGAAGTCATGTGACCTCTGCTCTGATTTGTTGGGGCGTTTTACAGCAGGTTGAACCTGTCAACGTGGAGGAAACTGATTTCATCTCCTGTACTGGGAACGTCTGATTCACAGGTATCGACATCCTGGTGAACAATGCCAGTGCCATCAGTCTCACTGGAACGCTGGAAACCCCGATGAAGAAGGTCGACCTGATGCTTGGAATCAACCTGAGAGGAACGTATCTCACGTACGACCCACGAGCCTGAGCACGTGCTGCTGAATGCTGAAGACGGTGTTAAACACTCGCTCGTCACTTCATGGGGCACACCTGTCCAGCTGTTTAACCTAAAGTAGTAGTCAGCCAATCACATGGTGGCAACTCAGTGCACTTATGCGTGTCGACATGGTCGAGGCGAGCTGGTGCAGTTCAAAGCGAGCTTCAGGACGGGGGAGAAAGGGGATGTAAGTGACTCTGAACGTGGCGTGGTGTTGGTACCAGGTGGGCTGGTCTGGGTATTTCAGAAACGGCTGATCTTCCGGGATTGTCACACACAACCGTCTCCAGGGTCTACAGAGAACGGTCCGAAAAGGTAAAACCTCCAGTAGGTGGGAATGCCTTGTTGGTGCCAGAGGTCAGGGGAAGGGCCAGGTGTTTTTGAGTTGATAGAAAGGCAACAGCAACTCAAATAACCGCTCGCCACAACCAAACACTCATGCTGCTGAACCCACACTCGTGTTAGCATCAGCGGCCCTTGGTGGTCAGAAAGCTGCTCGCAGCTTCAGCTCAGCACAATGATTCTGTGCTTCAATAAAATTAGACACCGCCTCTCTCTCTGTCAGCTTAAAATTTCATGCAAGCTCCAATCTCTTCTGCACAAATGTGGTGTACTCGTTATTTTTCTCTTGCTGTTGTGAGTGTGTTTGCGCACGCACGCATGTGTGTGTGTGTGTTTTATGCTGGTTCGCTAACAACGTGTGCTTCTGTGTGTGCAGAATCAGGTGTCTTTGGGCTGCCTTGAACCTTTGAGCAGAGGGTTAGAGCATGTTTTCCCCTGGACTGGATGTATGAAGCTGCTTTATAAACCGTGACATAATTGTCTTCGTCAGGTCGAAGATGGTTATTCCTCACCTGCTGAAGAGCCGCAGTCCTCACATTCTGAACCTGTCTCCTCCCCTGAACCTGAACCCCATCTGGTTCAAGAACCACACAGGTAACCATGGCGACGAGCCGACTCCTCTCCCCAAGATGTTTTACTAACACGTTCGTCTTTTGGTGTCTGTTAGCATACACGATGGCCAAGTACGGAATGTCCATGTGTGTCCTGGGAATGGCCGAAGAGTTCAGAGGCCAAATAGCCATCAATGCCCTCTGGCCAAAAACTGGTCAGTGGCTAACAGTTAGCATGTGAGGGTCGGCGCATGTTAGCACGCTAACGGCTGCGACTGCGTTTTGTAGCGATCCAGACGGCAGCCATGGACATGCTGGGTGGAGAGGGTGTTGGCAGACAGTGTCGTAAAGCAGACATCATTGCTGACGCCGCCTACGCCGTCCTATCCAAACCCAAGGACTACACGGGTCACTTCCTGGTGGATGAGGATGTCCTCCGAGCACATGGTGTTCAAGACTTTGATCAGTACGCCGTCCAGCCAGGTGACTGCTGAGCCCACACCCACCTGGGTACATACATTTCAGCGTGATATTCACAGAGGCTTCTGATTGGTCCACAGGTCACCCCCTTCTGCCAGATTTCTTCCTGGACGAAGCTCCAGAGATGCTGGCCAAACAGATGGAGCAGCACGGTGAGTCCTCCAGGATTTAGTAGTAGAGGAGTTTTCTGGTGGCGTTCTTACTTCTCGCCTTTTTCTATCTGATGTCTGCTTCGCTTCTGCGTCATTTGTGGTTGCCAGGAGCAACGCCGGCCTTCAAACCCTCGTCGACCACGCCCAACTCTGGTGGACCAATAGAAAGTACCTTTGACGTTATTAAAGCGGTTATCAACAACGATGTTGTCAACGCCACTCAGGCCATTTACAGGTTTGATCTGTCAGGTGAGGAGATCATCGCTGTCGTTGTGAGGACATTCGTCCCGCTGGCGTGTCTCACCAACATGTTTGTTTCCATGTAAGGAGAGCACAGTGGTGTTTGGTTCCTGGACTTGAAGAGTGG
>SSNQ01034122.1:1317-20739 GCA_006942095.1 Nothobranchius kuhntae | reverse complement strand
AATAAACATTCCAATTCACAGTTCATTAAGCCAATCAGAAATAATGTTTCCTATATAAGGAACCCAGCAGGTTGCATCGAGTCACTGACTAGTGTCAGAGTCTTTACAGCAATCCTCATTCTAAGCAAGCATGCAGCGACAGTGGAGAGGAAAACTCCCTTTTAACAGGAAGAAACCTCCAGAGAATCCTGGCTCAGTATAAGCAGCCATCCTCCACGACTCACTGGGGATGGAGAAGACAGAGCAGACACACACACACACGCACACGCACACACACACACACACACACACACACACACGCACACGTAATGTGTCTATAGTTATATTGTGATGTCTTAGTAAATATTGTATTTGGTGAAAGATAAACTTTATTGTATTTATTCTAGTGGATCTATAATTAAACGGATAAACTAGTATTAGCACATCAAAAGTCAATGAAAACAAAAGTTATTATCAGGTCTAGTAACGACTCGGTTTGGATGAGATGATGTGATTGTTTACCAGAGTGTAATGAATGCATGTTAATGAAACTATCGTATTCAGATGTGTTAGTTTATTACAACATGTGGACGTAACAGGTCACTGAGACATCCCCTTTACATCAGTCTGTCCATCAAACATCAAAACACACGTCAAACTCAACCAATCAGAATGTGTGTTAAAGAAAGAATATTAGAACAGTTACACGAGCGTGGTCCACATCTGCACAGAGAAGACGTGAGTGTGCAGCATCCTTCACCACTGAGCCGTGGTCACGTGCAGCTTTTCAGCAGCCTGAGGATGACCGTCCTGATGACGTAGGACCACCTTCCTGTCTCGCATGTGCCCCTCCTACATCCACAGTGTTACCTGCATCACACACACACACACACATGTGACATGTGGGATTTCTCCGGTGTGTGTTTCAGTGGAGGCCGCCGGGGGCCGGGCGTTGCCTTGTGTTGTTGACATCCGAGATGAGCAGCAGATAGGAGCAGCTGTTCAGAGAGCAGTGGAAACCTTTGGAGGTACGACACACCTTTCATACTGAAGTCATGTGACCTCTGCTCTGATTTGTTGGGGCGTTTTACAGCAGGTTGAACCTGTCAACGTGGAGGAAACTGATTTCATCTCCTGTACTGGGAACGTCTGATTCACAGGTATCGACATCCTGGTGAACAATGCCAGTGCCATCAGTCTCACTGGAACGCTGGAAACCCCGATGAAGAAGGTCGACCTGATGCTTGGAATCAACCTGAGAGGAACGTATCTCACGTACGACCCATGAGCCTGAGCACGTGCTGCTGAATGCTGAAGACGGTGTTAAACACTCGCTCGTCACTTCATGGGGCACACCTGTCCAGCTGTTTAACCTAAAGTAGTAGTCAGCCAATCACATGGTGGCAACTCAGTGCACTTATGCGTGTCGACATGGTCGAGGCGAGCTGGCGCAGTTCAAAGCGAGCTTCAGGACGGGGGAGAAAGGGGATGTAATGGGCCATTCCCATCTGTACCGGGTCGGCCCGGGCCGGGTAGCGTAGGTTGTTTACATATCTGGGTGGCCTGGTATTTTTCGGGGCCAACCAAGGCTCATTCTCAGCCTTCTTCTCGAGGGGGTCTGCTTCAGGCCGACCAGGGCCAACACACCCACTGCTGACAGCAAATTCACACCTTCCATTAGAGCAAGCCTCTGATTGGTGGGTAGAATCAGCCCACATGGGCTTAAGGCAAGGATGTGTGGAATCAACCGGGCCAGACTGGGGCCGACTGGGGTACCCGGTACAGATGGGAATGGCCCATTAGTGACTCTGAACGTGGTGTGGTGTTGGTACCAGGTGGGCTGGTCTGGGTATTTCAGAAGCGGCTGATCTTCCGGGATTGTCACACACAACCGTCTCCAGGGTCTACAGAGAACGGTCCGAAAAGGTAAAACCTCCAGTAGGTGGGAATGCCTTGTTGGTGCCAGAGGTCAGGGGAAGGGCCAGGTTGGTTTGAGTTGATAGAAAGGAAACAGCAACTCAAATAACCGCTCGCCACAACCAAACACTCATGCTGCTGAACCCACACTCGTGTTAGCATCAGCGGCCCTTGGTGGTCAGAAAGCTGCTCGCAGCTTCAGCTCAGCACAACGATTCTGTGCTTCAATAAAATTAGACACCGCCTCTCTCTCTGTCAGCTTAAAATTTCATGCAAGCTCCAATCTCTTCTGCACAAATGTGGTGTACTCGTTATTTTTCTCTTGCTGTTGTGAGTGTGTTTGCGCACGCACGCATGTGTGTGTGTGTGTTTTATGCTGGTTGGCTAACAACGTGTGGTTCTGTGTGTGCAGAATCAGGTGTCTTTGGGCTGCCTTGAACCTTTGAGCAGAGGGTTAGGGTTAGAGCATGTTTTCCCCTGGACTGGATGTATGAAGCTGCTTTATAAACCGTGACATAATTGTCTTCGTCAGGTCGAAGATGGTTATTCCTCACCTGCTGAAGAGCCGCAGTCCTCACATTCTGAACCTGTCTCCTCCCCTGAACCTGAACCCCATCTGGTTCAAGAACCACACAGGTAACCATGGCGACGAGCCGACTCCTCTCCCCAAGATGTTTTACTAACACGTTCATCTTTTGGTGTCTGTCAGCATACACGATGGCCAAGTACGGAATGTCCATGTGTGTCCTGGGAATGGCCGAAGAGTTCAGAGGCCAAATAGCCATCAATGCCCTCTGGCCAAAAACTGGTCAGTGGCTAACAGTTAGCATGTGAGGGTCGGCGCATGTTAGCACGCTAACGGCTGCGACTGCGTTTTGTAGCGATCCAGACGGCAGCCATGGACATGCTGGGTGGAGAGGGTGTTGGCAGACAGTGTCGTAAAGCAGACATCATTGCTGACGCCGCCTACGCCGTCCTATCCAAACCCAAGGACTACACGGGTCACTTCCTGGTGGATGAGGATGTCCTCCGAGCACATGGTGTTCAAGACTTTGATCAGTACGCCGTCCAGCCAGGTGACTGCTGAGCCCACACCCACCTGGGTACATACATTTCAGTGTGATATTCACAGAGGCTTCTGATTGGTCCACAGGTCACCCCCTTCTGCCAGATTTCTTCCTGGACGAAGCTCCAGAGATGCTGGCCAAACAGATGGAGCAGCACGGTGAGTCCTCCAGGATTTAGTAGTAGAGGAGTTTTCTGGTGGCGTTCTTACTTCCCGCCTTTTTCCATCTGATGTCTGCTTCGCTTCTGCGTCATTTGTGGTTGCCAGGAGCAACGCCGGCCTTCAAACCCTCGTCGACCACGCCCAACTCTGGTGGACCAATAGAAAGCACCTTTGACATTATTAAGGCGGTTATCAACAACGATGTTGTCAACGCCACTCAGGCCATTTACAGGTTTGATCTGTCAGGTGAGGAGATCATCGCTGTCCTTGTGAGGACATTCGTCCCGCTGGCGTGTCTCACCAACATGTTTGTTTCCATGTAAGGAGAGCACAGTGGTGTTTGGTTCCTGGACTTGAAGAGTGGTTCCGGTAGTGCAGGTCAAGGTGAGCCACCCTCCAAAGCAGATGTTGTCATGACGATGGACTCCAGTGACTTCAGCAAGATGTTTGCAGGTGAGCGTTCCCGCGGGAAATAATACCTTAAAAAAGCCTCGACTTTGGACCACTGGGTCTTAGTATTTGTGCGGTTTGTAAACTCTCCATACTGTTTTTGTCCTCTAACGTTTCATATGTCAACCACAATCATTCCTATTAAATAACGTCGCATAAATAAAGAGTGGCGGAACCAATAACTGAGAAGGCAGCGCAGCCGCGGGTCAGATACTACGAACACGTGACGTATTCAGCTCCCGCGCTACAGACGCGATGCTAAATGGTAAACAACACCGACCTCCAGCAGAGGACGAACGAGGAAAACGTCAGCCCACCGCGAGAAAGGCTGACTGGTGCCAGATCTCTGGACCTCTTTGGGACGGCGTGGAAACGTTCAGTAGGTACCGATATCAGAACAAAAAGTGTTAAAATGTCCCGATAAATGTGCCACCGCGGGTCACATGACTGATCCCGAGTCATGTTATGAGTGAAGGAGACGCGTCTGCTCCTCTCATAACGTGACTCGGGATCATTAATGCTAAAACTGAAACGTTTAGGTGCATTTAGCTAAAGTTAGCAGCATCTAAATGAAACACCAGCAAGAAGATTTGTGCTGTGA
The DNA here is from genome assembly GCA_006942095.1 of Nothobranchius kuhntae. Taxonomy (NCBI): domain Eukaryota; kingdom Metazoa; phylum Chordata; class Actinopteri; order Cyprinodontiformes; family Nothobranchiidae; genus Nothobranchius; species Nothobranchius kuhntae. The sequence continues at coordinate 16,564 of SSNQ01034122.1, read as the reverse complement.
AAATCAGGAGTAGCAGCACCAAAGCACCTGGTGGTGCAGGCACCATCCTGAGAGCTGAAACATGGAGAGTCTCTGACTGCAGAAAGGTAAGCCGAGTCCCTCAGCCTCCAACACCGAGGATAGAGGCTGATGAACGCCGTCTTCGTCACGGTTACCATGGCAGCATTAGTGGAAGCTATTTTTACACATATATTTCAGTTTGATGCCTTTGCTGTTTGCACTGTAGCTTTGCTCCGTTTTGCTTCGAAAAAATGTAAATAAATTATAAACTGAACAGAAGAAAAATGCAACACTTTTGTTTTTGATCCCGTTTTTCATTTCAACAAGTGGGTAAACGCTCACATTCGATGGCGTTTGGCCCGCTGGAGAGGTGTTCTGTTCACAGACGAGTCCCGGTTTTCACGGTTTATGGAAAGATGGTAGACGTGGCGCCGTGTGGGTGAGCTGTTCGCTGATGTCGTCATTGTGGAACGAGTGGCCCGCGGTGGGGTACTGGTATGGGCAGGTGTATGTTATGGACAATGAACACGGGTGTATTTTGTTGATGGCATTGTGAATGCACAGAGGTACCGTGGCGAGATCCTGAGGCCCGTTGTTCTGCCATTCATCCACAACCATCACCTCATGTTGCAGCATGATAACACACGGCCCCGTGTCACAAGGATCTGGACACGTTTCCTGGAAGCTGAAAACATCCCAGTAGTTGTATGGCCAGCATCCTCACCAGACATGTCACCCACTGAGCATGTTTGGGATGCTCTGGATCGGCGTATACGACAGCATGTTCCACTTCCTGCCGATGTTCAGCATCTTCACACAGCTATTGAAGAGGAGTGGACCAACGTTCCACAGGCCACAATCACCAACCTGGTCAACTCTATGGTGATGGAGATGTGTTGGCCTGCGTTAAGCAAACGGTGGCCACACCACCCCCCCATAAAGCAAACCTCACAGGTCAGGGTGTCCTTTTATTGTGGGCAGGCTAAGGCACACCTGTAATTTATTCATGCTGTCATCAGCCCCTTGATAGGCCACACCTGTGAGGTGGGATGGGTTATCTTGGTGCTCACTAACACACATGTTGACACATTTCTGATGTTTGAGTTCAGCTGGGAGCAAAAACAAAAGTGTTGCATTTATATTTGTATTCAGTGTAAATATAATAAAATAATATAAACGGTAAGATTAAAACCTTTAGGTAGCTTTTTATCCTCTCATAAAATAAAAAATATAGATTTCAACAAAAGTATCGTTAAAGTACTGCCATCAAAATGAAAATACTAGTATGAAGTATCTCCTGGTACCCAGCCCTACTGACGCTGTTATATTTGAACATGCTACGTTACCTAAAGCTCAAACCTCTCTGCTGCTGTTCTCTAACCAGTGTTTCGGCTAAATATAATAAAAAGGAAAGATAAATAAGTTTTTGCCGCCAGGGCTTTGAAATCCTTAAATTTTTACATAAGTAGTCTTGAAAAGGTCTTGAAAGTCTTGAATTTTACTTGATGAAACGTGTAGGAACCAGATGAACAATAATGGACAGAAGTTTTGGTAACAGCAGAATAACTACACTCAGTCAGAGCAGTGTAGTTTCCATGGTAACGGTTGTTTCTCTGTCACTTCAGGGAAGCTGAAGCCCACTTTGGCCTTCATGTCAGGGAAGCTGCGGATCAAAGGCGACATGACACTTGCCATCAAACTGGAGAAGTTGATGAGTCGCATGAATAAGGCCAAACTGTGACACAGAAGCTCCGCCCTCAGCGCCAGTCCCCGCCCATTTGCCTTCAGAAGCAACTGAAACAGATGTCAGCCGTAGTCCTGCTGATGGGCTGGATGTAGACGTCCAGAGCGTTACCCGAACATGACGCTACATCTGGCCTGGTCCAGCCCGATCAGCTGGTGTTGACAGGAAGCTCGTTACATCTCAGCGTTGTCTTTGTAGATGCTCTGATGTCATCGTTTTCACTAGCTGTTGCTGTGGTAACAATAAACTGGTCTGTCTCATGTAGGATTCTGGTCTAAATGGGTACATTAGACTTGATGATGACGAGGTCCTGGCTCATCCCTTTCCGGTGTTCTCAAGCACTTGTCCATGTCTTCACAGAAATAAGGTCAAATAAAAAAAGTTCCGTAGGATTGGTAAATGGCCTGTATTCCATATAAAGTCTTCTAGAGAGACCCCCAAGGTGCTTTCAGGGTATCCGCGGGTCCTTAAAAAGTCTTACATTAGCTTTTCCAAATTTAAGGCCTTAAAAATCCTTAAAAATGACAAATACTCCTTAAATACAGTTTCCAGAGGTCTTAAATTACCAAAGACCCAATAAACAAGATTCTTTTATTTCTCTAAAATTTTCGTGAATTTCTAGTTAGTGTTCAGCATGTTTTTGTGTACGACATTGGCATAAACGGAACCGTACACGTTCAGTTGGTTGTGAAAGGGGGCTATTTTCAGATGAGCACGTTAGCTGGTTAAGCTAGTGGNACAGTGGTGTTTGGTTCCTGGACTTGAAGAGTGGTTCTGGTAGTGCAGGTCAAGGTGAGCCACCCTCCAAAGCAGATGTTGTCATGACGATGGACTCCAGTGACTTCAGCAAGATGTTTGCAGGTGAGCGTTCCCGTGGGAAATAATACCTTAAAAAAGCCTCGACTTTGGACCACTGGGTCTTAGTATTTGTGCGGTGTGTAAACTCTCCATACTGTTTTTGTCCTCTAACGTTTCATTTGTCAACCACAATCATTCCTATTAAATAACGTTGCATAAATAAAGAGTGGCGGAACCAATAACTGAGAAGGCAGCGCAGCCGCGGGTCAAATACTGCGAACACGTGACATATTCAGCTCCCGCGCTACAGACGCGATGCTAAATGGTAAACAACACCGACCTCCAGCAGAGGACGAGCGAGGAAAACGTCAGCCCACCGCGAGAAAGGCTGACTGGTGCCAGAACTCTGGTCCTCTTTGGGACGGAGTGGAAACGTTCAGTAGGTACCGATATCAGAACAAAAATTGTTAAAATGTCCCGATAAATGTGCCACCGCGGGTCACATGACTGATCCCGAGTCATGTTATGAGTGGAGGAGACGTGTCTGCTCCTCTCATGCATGGCCAGCATCCTCACCAGACATGTCACCCACTGAGCATGTTTGGGATGCTCTGGATCGGCGTATTCGACAGCGTGTTCCACTTCCTGCCGATGTTCAGCATCTTCACAAAGCTATTGAAGAGGAGTGGACCAACGTTCCACAGGCCACAATCACCAACCTGGTCAACTCTATGGTGATGGAGATGTGTTGGCCTGCGTTAAGCAAACGGTGGCCACACCACCCCCCCATAAAGCAAACATCACAGGTCAGGGTGTCCTTTTATTGTGGGCAGGCTAAGGCACACCTGTAAGTTATTCATGCTGTCATCAGCCCCTTGATACGCCACACCTGTGAGGTGGGATGGGTTATCTCGGTGCTCACTAACACGCATGTAGACACATTTCTGATGTTTGAGTTCAGCTGGGAGCAAAAACAAAAGTGTTGCATTTATATTTGTATTCAGTGTAAATATAATAAAATAATATAAACGGTAAGATTAAAACCTGTAGGTAGGTTTTTATCCTCTCATAAAATAAAAAATATAGATTTCAACAAAAGTATCGTTAAAGTACTGCCATCAAAATGAAAGTACTAGTATGAAGTATCTCCTGGTACCCAGCCCTACTGACACTGTTATATTTGAACATGCTACGTTACTTAAAGCTCAAACCGCTCTGCTGCTGTTCTCTAACCAGTGTTTCGGCTAAATATAATAAAAAGGAAAGATTAATAAGTTTTTGCCGCCAGGGCTTTGAAATCCTTAAATTTTTACATAAGTGGTCTTGAAAAGGTCTTGAAAGTCTTGAATTTTACTTGATGAAACACGTAGGAACCAGTTGAACAATAATGGACAGAAGTTTTGGTAACAGCAGAATAACTACACTCAGTCAGAGCAGTGTAGTTTCCATGGTAACGGTTGTTTCTCTGTCACTTCAGGGAAGCTGAAGCCCACTTTGGCCTTCATGTCAGGGAAGCTGCGGATCAAAGGCGACATGACACTTGCCATCAAACTGGAGAAGTTGATGAGTCGCATGAATAAGGCCAAACTGTGACACAGAAGCTCCGCCCTCAGCGCCAGTCCCCGCCCATTTGCCTTCAGAAGCAACTGAAACAGATGTCAGCCGTAGTCCTGCTGATGGGCTGGATGTAGACGTCCAGAGCGTTACCCGAACATGACGCTACATCTGGCCTGGTCCAGCCCGATCAGCTGGTGTTGACAGGAAGCTCGTTACATCTCAGCGTTGTCTTTGTAGATGCTCTGATGTCATCGTTTTCACTAGCTGTTGCTGTGGTAACAATAAACTGGTCTGTCTCATGTAGGATTCTGGTCTAAATGGGTACATTAGACTTGATGATGACGAGGTCCTGGCTCATCCCTTNTCCGGTGTTCTCAAGCACTTGTCCATGTCTTCACAGAAATAAGGTCAAATAAAAAAAGTTCCGTAGGATTGGTAAATGGCCTGTATTCCATATAAAGTCTTCTAGAGAGACCCCCAAGGTGCTTTCAGGGTATCCGCGGGTCCTTAAAAAGTCTTACATTAGCTTTTCCAAATTTAAGGCCTTAAAAATCCTTAAAAATGACAAATACTCCTTAAATACAGTTTCCAGAGGTCTTAAATTACCAAAGACCCAATAAACAAGATTCTTTTATTTCTCTAAAATTTTCGTGAATTTCTAGTTAGTGTTCAGCATTTTTTGTGTACGACATTGGCGTAAACGGAACCGTACACGTTCAGTTGGTTGTGAAAGGGGGCTATTTTCAGATGAGCACGTTAGCTGGTTAAGCTAGTGGGAGCTTGCGCCATGGGGAAGTGGAAGTTTAATGGTAACTGGATGGCTAATCCCACGATCGCGGCGTGGTTAGCACCGGTTCCAGGCAACAGCTGGAAATTATAGCTTAAATTTAATTTTTAAAAATGATAAATGACCCGCACTTGTATAGCGCCTGTCAGAGTAAGGACTCCAAAGCGCTTTACACTACAGTGTATCATTCATCCATTCACACGCTGATGGTGATGAGCTACGATGTAGCCACAGCTGCCCTGGGGCGCACTGACAGAGGCGAGGCTGCCGAGCACTGGCGCCACCGGTCCCTCCGACCACCACCAGCAGGCAACGTGGGTTAAGTGTCTTGCCCAAGGACACAACAGCAGAATTCTCTGTCCGGAGCCGGGATTGAACCTGCAACCTTCCAATTACTGGACTACCCGCTCAACCTGTTGAGCTACTGCTGCCCTGCTTAAATAGCTTAAATTTGGTCAAAGTGACCTTAAAAAGGTCTTAAAAGTTTTAAATTTGGCTCCCTTAACCCTGCAGATGCTTTACAACACAGTAATTCACCCATTCACATGCTGGTGGTGATGAGTTAACTCATAACCACAGATGCCTTGGGAAAAACGGACAACCTCCTTGGGAAGACCATTAAGGAGACCATGGTAATAGTCCAGCCTGCTGGAGATGAACACATGAATGAGTTTCTCTGGGTCAGGTCTGGACTTGAGACCTCTGAGTCGTGCTGTCTGATGTAACCAGTGAGGTCAAGGGGACCCAAGGTGCTGAACTAAGGCTCAAGAACGATAAAACGTGTAATAAAGATTTTAAAAGCCATAAAACTAAATGATCAGAACATTAAAACGAGTACAAACGCTAAGAGCTAGATCTAGTGGCAGTTGGTGCCAAAGCCGAGGACTAAGAACTGAAAAGGCACCATCTCTTCTGGACTTGGGCGTTGACCGCAGAACCACCAGGAGGTCCCTCTGACCCGAACATGGCGATCTAGCAGGAACGTAACGGGTCAGCAGTGAGGCCAAGTATGGCGGGGCGGCTCCTGCCAGAGTTGAGGACAAAGACCAGGATCTTCAATATGTTTATGTTTATTTATTTAGCACACGCTTTTATCCAAAGCGACTTACAATTTATAACCTATAGGGCGTGTTGTGATCTGTGGGGGAAACCGGGTTACCCGGAGGAAACCCACGCATGCATGGGGAGAACACGCAACTCCACGCAGAAAGGCCGCAGCCGAGTTTCGAACCTGCAACCTTCGTGCTGCGAGGCAACAGTGCTAACCACTGTGCCACCATGCAGACCCATAAGATGCAGTGTTGCACTAACCAGTCAGGAGGGGAGTGACATGCTCCATGCTCCATAAATGGTAAATGGCCTGTATTTGATATAGCGCCCCTTGGAGTTCTGGAGCCCCCCAAGGTGCTTTACAACACAATTAGTCATTTCACTCCCATAGCACACCCAAGTAAATATTAGATGTTTTTTTATTTTAATTTAACGTTTGGATGTGATAATATTTAACATACAAACCAAAAATAATCAGTAAATTAACATATTGTTAACCTTTGACCTCATATTGTTAACCTTTGACCTCATTTTCCACCTGCGTATGAGTGAAAGGTAGAGCTAGTGGTAAGATGGATCGGTTTTTGTTGCCCACATTTCCACGGGTTCAGTCAGAAATGAATGAATGTTTGGAATGATCTCAAACCCACAAAAACCTACGGCTCTGGATGAAGAGAGTCAACCCTCAACCGCCGCAGCAGTCCAGGGTTTTGCCGCTGGAAATGCTAACGTTAGCTAACCTTGCAACACTATAGATGGTTTTCTGTGTGGCTGCATATGTTTATGATTTCATGGAAAAGTCAGCGATTGTTCATATGTTTATGATGTATATTAATGATTGTTTCAGGTGTTGTTGAGGTTTTGTGCACGCATGTGTATCNNGCTAGTGTTGAAGGTGTTTTAGAGAACAATAGGTACGCATGACCACTTCCTTCATAGCACCAGCAGAAAAACATTTCTGGAGCCGCCACTGATCGAACTTAGTGTGGCAGTGTGAGTGTCCTGTCACAGTGTCCCGATAGATCATGCGCCCTGGCTACTTGGCCAAGGGGATGTCCCTTTGGCTGACTGGTTAGAGCGTATGACTCTCACCCGGGAGTCTGGGGATCGAATCCCACCCGGGACCTCGTTTATCCACCTTGCCACAGTTGGCGTTGTTGGCAGGATCCATGTAGTACTGTCAAGTAGGTCCATGGATGTGAAGTTTGTGGCACCCTGCGCGGGAGCACGAGGACGTGCTTGTGGAAAGAGGGGGGGAAGATGTGGGAGTGTGAGTGTCCTGTCACAGTGTCCCGATTGATCATGCGCCCTGGCTACTTGGCCAAGGGGATGTCCCTTTGGCTGACTGGTTAGAGCGTGTGACTCTCACCCGGGAGTCTGGGGAATGAATCCCGCCCGGGCCCTCGTTTATCCACCTTGCCACATTAGTTTCCAGAGAAGTTGGCAAAAGCTGAAAGCAGCTTTCTGACGAATGAGAGTTAAAACACGTCAGACTGCTGCGGCGGTACCAGCACGTCTAAAAGATCCCACAGGAGGGAAATGTGAGTATCACCACAGCTCAGGAGTAACCAAGAACACTAAATAAAACACAACAGTAGTTTCTATGTACACAATAAGTATTCTGATTAGAGGGTTGCAAAACAATGTGCAAGTAAACTACTACTACAGTCGCTTTTTACCATCCAGATAGTAGATATCTATAAGTATAGGCATGAACATGCACACACACACGTACTATACATATATGTATAAAATGTGTGTGTGCAGTGTGTGTGTATAGATGTGTGCTTCAAGCAGAGGAAGGATTGCACAGATGGCAGCCTGGACACAGCCAATGAACTGAACAAGTTCTTCAATAGGTTCAGTTCAGGAACAAACCCGGCATCCTCCTCGCCTGTCCCCAGCCAATCAGACATCCCATCCTCCTCTGATCCAACATTTTCCTGTCACATGCCAGCTCTGTTGTCCTCTATCGCAGTCATGGACTCTTCTGGTTCTATAAATCTGTCTTCAACCAAGTCAGGAGATGCTGCTGCCCCATTAACCTCCCCCTCCCACCTATCTGTCTCTAGAAGTCAGGTGAAGAGGCAGCTGGAGAGACTGAACAGGAACAAGGCTGCAGGTCCAGATGGTGTCAGCCCCAGAGTACTGAAGGCCTGTGCGGAGCAGCTCTGTGGGATTCTGCAGCACCTCTTCAACCTCAGCCTGACCCAGGAGAAGGTTCCAGTCCTGTGGAAGACATCCTGCCTTGCTCCAGTTCCAAAGAAAACTCGCCCATCAGTCAATGACGACTACAGACCGGTTGCCCTGACATCCCACATCATGAAGGTCCTGGAGAGACTCCTGTTGGTCCACCTGAATAAGCAAACTAGAACATATCAGGACCCGCTACAGTTTGCTTATCGCCATGGAGTTGGAGTTGAAGATGCCATCATCCAGCTGCTTCAACCAACCCACTGTCATCTGGACGAAGCAGGCAGCACTGTGAGGGTCATGTTCTTTGATTTCTCCAGTGCATTTAACACAATCCAGCCTGATGTACTTTGCCAGAAACTCCAGAAGACACAGGTGGGGGCCTCAACTATCGCCTGGATTAAAGACTACCTGACAAACAGACCACAGTTTGTGAGGCTGAAGAACTGCACATCAAACCAGGTGATCAGTAACTGGAGCACCACAGGGGACTGTACTCTCACCATTCCTATTCACCCTGTACACCTCAGACTTCCAGTACAAATCAGAGACCTGTCATCTACAGAAATACTCAGATGACTCTGCAGTTGTCGGGTGTATCAGAGATGGACAGGAAGCTGAGTACAGAGAGCTGGTGGAGCGCTTTGTGGCATGGTGTGGAAACAATCATCTGACCTTGAACGTGAACACAACAAAGGAGATGATTTTAGACTTCAGAAGAAACAGGGTGGAGTCAAACAATGTTTCCATCATGGGAGAAGAAGTGGAGGTGGAGGAATACAAATACCTTGGAGTTCACCTGGACAACAGACTGGACTGGAGAAAGAACAGCGAAGCCGTTTACAAGAAGGGACACAGCAGACTGCACTTCTTGAGGACGCTAAGGTCCTTCAATGTCTGTAACAAGATACTGCAGATCTTCTACAAGTCTGTTGTTGCGAGTGTGATCTCTTCAGCCATCGTCTGTTGGGGTAGCAGCATCAGAAGCAGGGACCTGAAAAGGCTCAACAGCCTAATAAAAAAGGCTGGTTCTGTTCTGGGGACGACTGTGGAACCACTGGAGGAGATAATGCAAAGAAGGATTCTCCAGAGAATCAAGAAAATGATGGACAACCCTGAGCATTCTCTTTACAAGACTGTCTGACAACGGAAGAGTGTCTTCAGTCAGAGGCTTCTTCAGTTTCGCTGCAACACTGACCGCTACTGGAGATCCGTCCTGCCAACAGCCATTGTAATATACAACAACTCTTTGATGACTTGATTATTATTATTATTATTCTGAGTTACTACAGCAATCAATTTCCCTCTGGATCAATAAAGTATTTTTGAATTGAATTTGAATAAACCACGATGCGCTACCAGTTAATCACCACATCTTTTTCTTAGCTAATTTACGGTCTTTCCCAATAAAATGTTCCTTTCGAGGAGCTGCAGCTAGGAGCTGGAGGACCACATCATCCGCAAAAAGCAAAGACGAGATTCTCCTGCCACCAAACTCGACACACTCCAAACCACGGCTGCGCCTAGAAATTCTGTCAATAAAGGTGATGAACAGAACCGGTGACAAAGGGCAGCCCTGGAGGAGTCCAACCCTCACTGGGAACAGGTCCGACTTACTACCGGCTATGCGGACCAAACTCACGCTCCTCTGGTAAAGGGACTGAATGGCCCTTAACAGAAAGCCACCCACCCCATATTCCTGGAGCATCCCCCACAGGGTGCCCCTGGGGACACGGTCATAAGCCTTCTCCAAATCCACAAAACACATGTGGATTGGTTGGGCAAACTCCCATGCCCCCTCCATCACCCTTGCAAGGGTATAGAGCTGGTCCACAGTTCCACGGCCAGGACGAAAACCACATTGCTCCTCCTCAATCTGACCCTCCTCTCCAGTAACTTGGAGTAGACCTTTCCAGGGAGGCTAAAGAGTGTGATCCCCCTATAGTTGGAACACACCCTCAGGTCATGCTTCTTAAGTGCCAATGCAGAAAAATTGAGCGTTTGTGGAAGAAAACCCATCTCCACGTCCATCCGCTGCACCTAAAGGATCTTCTGACATCCTTTAACTCTGCAGTCAGAGACGCGAGGGTTTCCTATTTCTCCAACCTGGTGTCCCAGAGCAAAGGGAACCCCAAGGTGCTGTTTAACACCATCAGCAGCATCTCTCCTGCCTCTCCTACAGCCTCCATCCACTCTGTTACAGACTGTGAGAACTTTCTGTCTTTCTTTGTGGACAAAGTCAATAAGGTTAGATCTAGCATCTCTCCTTCAGCCTTATCGCTGCCTCTCCCGACTCCAACCAGGTCCATCATCCTAGATAGCTTTGCTCCTGTTTCTTTGCCTGAGTTAACCAAACTAGTTAACTCTATGAAGACCTCTGCATGCCCCCTCCACATCTTACCCTCATCTTTGTTTAAAAGTGCTTTTCAGTCCATCGGTCCCAGCGTGCTCTCTATAATTAATGCTTCTCTGGTCTCTGGTCAGGTCCCTGCTTACTTTAAGAACGCTGTAATCCACCCGCTTCTTAAAAAACCGAGTCTNTGCTCTTGATGAACATAACATCTATGATAGCTTCCAGTCAGGTTTTCGTAGAGCTCATTCTACTGAAACAGCTCTTCTTAGGGTCTCTAATGACCTTCTGACCCACAGTGATGCAGGGGACTGTTCTGTTCTGGTCCTGCTGGACCTGACTGCAGCCTTTGACACTGTTGACCATCACCTGCTACTGGAGAGGCTGAGAGACTGGGTAGGCCTATCAGGATCTGCTCTGGAGTGGTTCTCCTCTTATCTTTCTGAGCGCTCCTTTTCTGTGGCCGTCTCCAAGTTTAGGTCCTCCACCACCTCCCTTACCCATGGTGTCCCACAAGGTTCTGTGCTGGTTCAAGATCCTGGTTCTGGTCTATAGGGCCCTACATGGACAAGCACCATCTTACATTGGTGATCCTCTTAGTCCCTACAGCCCCAGCAGGTCCCTGAGGTCCAGTGATCAAAGCCTACTGGTTGTGCAGCATCAGGCAAAAGACCAAAGGTGACAGATCATTTGCTGCTGTGGCCCCCAGACTCTGGACCTCTCTCCCCCTGAGCCTGAGATCAGTGGACTCAGTGGTCTCCTTCAAAAAGCAGCTGAAGTCTCACCTGTTCAAGCTGGCTTTTGTATGACCTTCTTCACTCTCTCTTTATTCTGCTCTCCCCACCTATTCCACCTTCCTCAGGATCCACTGATTTCCCTCTTTCCTATTTACTCTCTCTCTTTCTTAACATTTTTTCTTTTAAATCGCAATAGCTTATTCTTGCTCATTTTAAATATTTTTTAAACATTTTCGAAATGCTTTTTTATATTTTTACAATTCTTATATTTTTTGTTTTGTTTTTGTGAAGCGCCTCGTGATTTTTATCTTGAGAGGTGCTATAGAAATGATATTTCCTTCTTTTTCTTCTTCTTCTTCTTAAAGATGGGGACCACCGCCCCGGTCTGCCACTCCACAGGAACTGCCCCCGATGACCACGCAATGTTGCAGAGACGTGCCAATCATGACAGCCCTACAACATCCATAGCCTTGAGATTCCCAGGACGAATCTCATCCACCCCCGGGGCTCTGCCGCTGTGTAGTTGTTTGACTACCTCAGCAACTTCTGCCCCTGAGATTGGACAGTCCATCCCCAGGTCTCCCGGCTCTGGTTCCTCCTCGGAATGCGCGTAGGTGGGATTGAGGAGCTCCTCAAAGTATTCCTTCCACCTTCCGACTATAGCCCCAGTTGACGTCAGCTCCCCATCTCCACTGCAACTACTGTGAGCGAGTTGCTGCCTCCCTCTCCTGAGGCGCCGGACAGTTTGCCAGAACCTCTTTGGAGCCGATCGATAGTCTTTCTCCATGGCCTCACCAAACTCCTCCCACGCCCGAGATTTAGCCTCGGTAACTGCCACTGCTGCACCCCGCTTTGCTATCCGGTACCTGTCTGCTGCCTCCGGAGACCCACAGACCAGCCACGCCCTGTAGACCTCCTTCTTCAGCCTGACGGCTCCCCGAACCTCTGGTGTCCACCAGCGGGTACGGGGGTTGCCACCACTACTGGCACCGGCCACCTTGCGACCACAGCTAGCAACAGCCGCCTCAACAATCACAGAGTGGAACAAGGCCCACTCAGAGTCAATGTCCCCCACTGCTCTTGGGACGCGGTCAACGCTCTGCCGGAGGTGGGAGTTGAAGACTGTCTTGACAGGTTCTTCTGCCAGGCGTTCCCAGCAGACCCTCACTATGCTTTTGGGTCTGCCAGGTCTACGTGGCATCTTCCCCACCATCTGATCCAACTCACCACCAGGTGGTGATCAGTTGACAGCTCCGCTCCTCTCTTCACTCGGGTGTCCAAAACATACGGCCGCAGGTCAGATGATACGACTACAAAGTCTATCATCAACCTGCGACCTATGCTGCCCTGGTACCAAGTGTACCGATGGGCATCCTTATGTTCGAACATGGTGCTCATTATGGCCAAACTGCGGCTTGCACAGAAGTCCAATAACGAAGCACCACTCGAGTTCAGATCAGGCGGGCCGTTCCTCCCAATCACACCCCTCCAGGTCAAGCTGTCATTGCCCACGTGAGCATTGAAGTCCCCCAGCAGGACAATGGAGTCCCCTGACGGAGCACTATCTAGCACTCGTCCCAGGGACTCCAAAAAGGGTGGGTACTCTGAACTGATATTTGGCCCATAAGCACAAACAACAGTCAGGACCCGTTCCCCGACCCGAAGGCGCAGGGAAGCTACCCTCTCGTCCCCCGGGGTAAAGCCCAACACACAGGCAGAGAGTCTTGGGGCTAACAAAAAGCCAACCCCAGCCCTCCGCCTCTCACCCGGAGTAACTCCAGCAAAGGAGAGTGTCCAACCCCTCTCAAGGACGTGGGTTCCAGAGCCAATGCTATGTGTCGAGGTGAGTCCGACTATATCTAGCCGGTACCGCTCTACCTCTGCCACAAGCTCCTGCTCCTTCCCCGCCAGCAAGGTGACGTTCCATGTCCCAAAAACCAGTTTCCTTGTCTGGGGATCAGACCGCCAAGGCTCCCGCCTTGGTCTGCCACCCGATCCACACTGCACCGGACCCTTCATGTTCCTCCTGCGGGTGGTGGGTCCACAGTTGGATGAGCCCATGTATCCGGTTCGGGCTGGGCCCGGCTGGGCGAAAGCCCGGCCACCAGGCGCTCGCTCACGGGCCCCAACCCCAGGCCTGGCTCCAGGGTGGGACCCCTGTAACCCTCTGGGCCGGGTACTCCGACTTTTTGATTGTACATCAATGAAAGATCCTCTGAACCATTCTTTGTCTCAAAGTGGGAGTTTCTAAAATTCAATTTTCGTGAATTCTCCATCCATTTTGGGAAATCATTTCACAAAAATAATAAACTAACAGAACTTAATCTAATTAAAGAAATTAACATGTATTGTAATAAGGCATCACCAAATGAAAGTGACAAACAAAAATTATTAACTCTACAAGGCAAGCTTGGTGAAATGTATCTAAAAAAGGCATAAGGAGCCTCCATAAGATCCAGAGCTAAATGGGTCGACCATTCCTAACAGAGCCATTAAAAAGATCAACCAAATCAACTTGGACTATATGTGGATAAAAAAATGCACTATATTAAGAGAGCAGAAATGACCAAAGAATATAAAGATGGTGGACTACAAGCAATCGACTTTGAGATGATTGATGGAACACTGAAAATTAACTGGTTAAAATCCTTCTTTAACAATAAAAGCTTCTGGTATCATATCCCCGGAGAAATCTTCAAAAGGTTTGGAGGCATTGACCTTTTGTTAAAATCAGCAAGTCCTTTTATATTGGAAACTTTTATACAACCAACATTTTACTCCACACAACACGCCGATTTGGAACAATAGATATATTACAATTAAAAATAAGTCATTACATAAAAAGGACTGGATGGACAAAGGCATTTGGTCCCTAATTCATTTGACTGATAAAGATGGGCGTGTGGTGACCCATGAGAATTTCTGTCATAAATATAATTTTACAGTTGATCAGAATTCATTAGCTTCCATAATAAGAGCCATCCCTATTCCTACATTAAATCTAATTCAAGAAATTGTTTCGAACTCTCATTCAGTCTCCCCTACTCTTCCTCATCTAGTAGTTGGAAACTTTGATTTCAAGAGCGTTAAAATTCCTAATACAATTAGAAAAATGCTTGATGATATTTCACACCCTTCACTGCCTTTCAGAAATTCCATTAAACAAAATTTCCCCATAGATATTATATACTCATTACACTCTAAATACCTCAAATTTCCTATAACCCCAAAAGCCAAAGAAATCCATTTTAGAGTTTTAAATGATGTGTACCCATCTGGGGAAGGGTTAGGGTTAACTCTACCCTAACCCTCTTACAACAGAGATGTGGTTTTGATACAAACGTGTGTATTTTGTGATCATATAGAAACCTCTGTTCATTTATTTTTTCAATGTATTTATTCTGAAGCTCTCTGGAATGACATCCACGACTGGCTTTACACAAAGATGCACATTGAACCCTTTTCTGAGAACAATGCCATTTACGGAGCCATGTTAGATAACACTGAATGGGACTTTCTGGTAAATAACAATCATTGTAGCCAAATTTTACATTCACAAATGTGGATATGGAAAAGTGAAGCCTATGCACTTCATCCACTGGTGTGGATGTCCTGCTGGGGGACTTCAATGCTCACGTGGGCAATGACAGCTTGACCTGGAGGGGTGTGATTGGGAGGAACGGCCCGCCTGATCTGAACTCGAGTGGTGCTTCGTTATTGGACTTCTGTGCAAGCCGCAGTTTGGCCATAATGAGCACCATGTTCGAACATAAGGATGCCCATCGGTACACTTGGTACCAGGGCAGCATAGGTCGCAGGTTGATGATAGACTTTGTAGTCGTATCATCTGACCTGCGGCCGTATGTTTTGGACACCCGAGTGAAGAGAGGAGCGGAGCTGTCAACTGATCACCACCTGGTGGTGAGTTGGATCAGATGGTGGGGAAGATGCCACGTAGACCTGGCAGACCCAAAAGCATAGTGAGGGTCTGCTGGGAACGCCTGGCAGAAGAACCTGTCAAGACAGTCTTC
>SSNQ01034121.1:257290-269345 GCA_006942095.1 Nothobranchius kuhntae | reverse complement strand
TAACCGTTACGTATTCACTCAGAGACAACAGAATGGAGAGAGTCGAGCTTAAAAGTTAAGAATTTTATTACTAACAATTTAAACTTGCCTGACTTTAAACTAAATGTATAGTGTAATTAAAAATGGATGAGGCGGTGAATGGATGACGTGTGATGTAAATCAGAACCAGCAAATCCGAAGAAGCGATGAGTTCATACGGGAACTGAAGACGTTGTTTTGCATTAAGCTTTGGTTTGTTTCAGAAACGGTATGAGACATCATCATGCCAGTCTACCTTTGCTTTCGGTGGAAGTCCTCTGTAGATCAGGAATATCGAGGTCCAGTGAACCCTCTCTGGAAACCGAGCCGGTAGGAGAAGCAGCAGTTCCGATCAGACCCGTCTCGAGTTACCTCCGGCACATTATTGGCATCTGTTCAGACCCAAGCTTGGGTCGGTGGAGCTTTTGTTCTGAAAGGAGCTGTTGTTGCCGCTGGTTGTTACAGCGACTGGATTTTTCAGCTTGTCGAGGTTCTTTCAGGTTAAAGAGTAAAAGGTCAGGATTGGCCACGCCGTCCGTCGCTTGCTCTGGAACGCTTTGAACTGGCGTTAGAGCTGACGTGGCGTAGTTTTATACCTCGGATGTTTTGGTTTATTGTCGAATGAAAATGACCAAACACCGTCAGAAGCACGCCTCCGTCAGATCTGTAAGGTTCTGATTGAATCAGTGAAAGGAATGTGTCATGTCCATTTAACACGACGTGAAATGAGTCCTGTTGGAAGACTTAAAGTCACAGTACCTTTATATTCTATAGGATTATAATAAAGTAATTAAGATTTTGATTTCACGGGTCGGTCACATGGTATTATTGACTAACAGTTGTTTTGATTAGCTTTATTGAAAATAGAGTTCTTTGGCTTTTAATAAAAGAAAAGAAAGGAGTCTTCATCTTCTGTCTTCATTGCTGGAACATAAACAGTTTAGAAGTGAATGCATGACCTTGAGGCTGTTTCACGCACTCTGGCGCTGTGTCAAAGGGAACAGTGGTTAGAGGATAATAACCCTGAGAAATGGCTCCTTCATCACGTTACAAAAGCGACTCATCACCTGATCTGTACAAAATATCACACACACTCAGTTTAGCATTTATTCTGCTGACAGGAGGGAAAAGAGTCCACCATCCTCCAGCATTTAGACACCAAAGTTATTCAAATAGATCAACAACATGCATTACAGTGAAACTAAAACCTGAAGGTGATTTTATCGGTATTCTGGAAAAATGGTTGGCAACTTGTATATTTTGTCCTCGCCGTTCAAGCAGGTTTGACAATTGATATCATTATTTGCACATTTGTTTCTTTTATTTTCTCCAAAAGTATGTTTAGATACACATAAATGTAAATTCTTTTTTGTACTGAGTTTATATTAAATATGCTTTTAGTTTTCATTTCATGTCTATCTGTTATTAGCAGGGACACGATGCCGACAGCCTTCATTGCGCTGCTGCGAGTTTCCGGAGAAGCAGTGAACGGCACCATCGTGAGGACACTGGCGATGTTTGTGTGTACTCCAGAGTAAAGAGCGGAAATGTGTGAAGTACTAAAAACAGCAATGCATGATGTGAAATGATGTTAAATAAAAATGACCCACTTTTGTCTGCTGTACTTAGATGATAAGTTCAATCGGACGTTAGAAGTGTCGTCATTAGTGATGGGAATTCCAGCTCTTTTTAGAGAGCCGGCTCTTTCAGCTCCCAAGTGGCTCCTCAGATTTTCTGTTGCGTAGAGTACATTTATGATCAAAATAATGCTAAACTATATGTAAAATGATTTACTAATGTAAAAAAATGCAATATATCAAATATTTATCATTTCTATGGATTTAATAACTGAACACTTTAAGAAATCTCCACTTTCCGACCGCTGGCGCTCATTTTCCCACCGTCTTCGTTGCATTCTCCTCTCTCTCACTCGCCTTTTTCCTCCTGCTCCTATATATTGACCTACGACAGATCTGTTAGATTTCCAAAATGTGTCTCCCCCAATATTAAAGTCGTTCCTAAGCCCTTCCAGGTCTTCATGAGAACATTGTTAACAGTCAGATATCTGAAATATTCATTCTAAATAGTAAAAATCCTTCACTTAAAATATCTTTAACGTTATAGATATTACAGACTGTAACTGCGTTGTAGAACTTTAAAGTAACGCCACAGTTACTTTGCTAGGGAACTAATTCATTTTACAATGTAGTGAGTGTATGTGAGTTACTAACTCAATTACTTTTTGGGAAAAGTATCTTGTAACTATAATTAATTACCTTTTAACGTAAGATGCCCAACATTGGTTTGTAAAGCTAGAGTAGATACGTTGTTTGAGGTGGAGCTGAATGGCTGGGAAGAGTGAGTGGAGCAAGAGTCCGGGGTGTAGGTGGTTCCTGGGGCACCTGAAGCAAGCTGAGATGAGAATCTACTCGTCTCTGAACCAGAGGCGGATTTCATGATTCTTATGGTAGCCAGTGGAGGAATGAATGGTGGGTCGTTTAAACAGCTTGGTGGATGATGGAGCTTTGGAGGCCTTCCTGTAACTAGGTACAAACTTTGTAGAGCAAGAATTTGGTCGAGTTCACTAGGTTATTCCACAACGCCTTGTGACATTACATCACAACCAGTTTTTTAGCTACTGTAGAATACGTTTATGACCGTTGGTTTACAGTTCTTTGGTCTGAAAGGCTCATCTTGATTCAAACATCAAGTCATTGTGTCCAAAAAGGTCCATCTTTGTCCTATTTGACTTGTTTTGAGTAACTCTTGCTAGAAGACATTTATATCCTTTGGACACGTGTAGGTAATCCTTTTTGTCTGCTCTTGATCAGCTGATCTGCGGGTATGACGTGGCCCTAACCCTAACCCTCTGCATGGGGGTCAGATTTGTGCTTAGCATGAAGAATCAAGATGTTTTATTTGTCATGTTACCAGTGTCCCAGTACAACAAAATTATGGCTTATAGTTATTACAATGGGATAATCAGCTGAACCAGTTGAGGGAAATTTGTTGAAATTTAACCACAAGAGATGTCCAGAGAGCGTTGTTAAAATAATAATATGTGTTTTCTTTTATCGTGCTTCATGCTTTTATTATGTTTAAAGATTTTACCATTTATGTTGACAGTTACTTTTTTGTTTAAAGTCTTATGAGAAGACAAAAAAATGTTGTGCTTTGTTGAACAGAATGTGACCCGAGGACACGTCTGCTGACTCGTGAAACTGCCTGTTGCTCTTTGTATGATTAGAAACTTGAAAATGTTTCAACAATTGCTGAGAAACCGAGAGCTGTCGTTTCCCCCATCCTTTAGCTCAGCTCTCAGGCATGTGACTAGGGAACGTCCAGCTTGTAATAACAGAGACACGCTCGGACTTGGATGACAGAGGGGCAAGGGATTACAGTGATCCCTCGCTACTTCGCGGTTGGTTTATCGCGGATTCACGACTTCGCTGATTTTTTCTTTGGAGCCTTATTCAAGGGAAATTCGCCGATTCGCGGTATTTTTCTGTCATGTTTTGGGGTAAGTGTCTAACCCAAGACATACGGAATCAGACTCGAGTCGAGGTAAAAGATAAACAATCATTTTATTTCTTTAATGATGAGGAAAACTGAGGGCGCACTGGTGATCCAGCGGAGGGTAAACCAGGAAGCGGCAAAATGCGGAAGTTCAGGGTGAATGTGGAGTTGAGCCGGGGTGATATCCAGAGGCGAATTGTAAATTTCCGGGTGGCAGAGTAGACGGATGAGGAGGACGAGGTAACAGAGAGGGAGCGTGAGCACGGTGGAGAGCGGGACGGCAGAGTGGAGTTGGTATCCAGGCAGCGAACCGGTGAGTATCCAGAAGTCTCCAAGACGGGAGCGAATCCGGAGGAGAAGCGAGTCAGGCAGTAGTTAATCATCCGGCGTGGTATCTGGATAACCGTCCTCCTTTTAAAGCCGTCCCGCTAATCAGGCTGATGAGGATCAGCTGCGCTCCTTCTCCTGTTAAATAAATACTGTAAATATGGTGTCCCTACTTCGCGGATTTTCACCTATCGCGGCCAGGTCTGGAACGCATCTACCGCGATAAACGAGGGATCACTGTAGACGTGTGCAGTGGAGACCTGTACTGGTGCTGACTCTGTCATTCTCCCCGAGCTCAAAACAGAATTCTCACTTTGTCTCTCTTTCCTTGTGTTTGCTTTATGATGTCTTCGGTGTTTAAACCTGAAAAGTATGGAAGTTTGTGTGCTCAACATGGCAATAAACAAACAACATTTCAGGTCATTTGCATTAACGAGCTGTTAATGCAGATCGGACATTATTGTTGCCCAGAACATTTTACTGAGGATGGATTTTTCTGGTCAACATCAGACTCAAAACCCAAACCAGGTGTGTATAACCAACGTTACTTCATTTTCTTTACAAGCATGTCATCATTCACCTGCTCCAGCTGGGGGTCCGTGATGGGGGGACCTCTGCAATGAATCTGCATATTTCCAGTAGGCCTGAACACATTTGCCGACTGATTTGTGCAATCGGATCACATTTTACTCTCACAAAATGCAAATTCTAGATGAGATATGACAGAAAACAGGCGCGGCTTTCCTTCCAATTTAAAAGCCGTCCCATCCAAAAACCTGCCAAGGAATAATCTTTTGAACGAGCTGCTACAAAAGTGAAAGTAAAGCGTGTCGCTCAAGCAGATTAATAATAATAATAATAATACATCAAACTTACATAGCGCTTTTTAGGTCACTCAAAGACGCTTCACAAAAAATGCAAAAAGCACCAGGGGCGGCGTTAGGCCCGGCTACTTGGGCTGAAGCCCCGGATGTTTTATGAAAAGCCCCGGATCTAAATCGCGGAAGTAATATGCAGTACCAAAGTCCAACAGAGAGGGAGCAGCTGGCAGTAGTTTGTATACAGCCTGCCTGAGCCTCCACCACTGAAGAAGAAGCTCTTCAGCAGCCGGCTTCTTCTGCACTCTCTGCCTGAAACGCATGAGTGAAGATGGACAAAAGGACGTTTTCTAGACCAAAAGTACGGCGACAGAACCCCAGCTTTGATGAGACTGGTGTTGACACTAACAGGAACAATACTCTGCCCTGAATATGCTTAATATGTAGCTTCAGATTAAAAATTATGTGGTACAAGACAAATATATTTGATGTTGACTAGTGCGTGTCACGTGTGTGTGTGCGCGTGTGTGTGTGTGCGTGTGGTAAGCCCTGGATGTTCTTCAGTCCTTAATCCTCCCCTGAAAAGCACATAATAAAACAAAATGAAACATATTACATAGACTGAGGGATGCTGGGTTGATCCTGTAGCGTTGGCAGTCTACATACTAGAATTAACGCTGTTTGCTATCAGCTTTGTTAGATTCTGAAGAAGATCAAATGAGTTAGCAAATGAAGCTTCTATCATTTACTGTATAAATATCTAGGATATTAATATATTCGATAGAAGTTCATACGCCAACGAACTTGGTCTATTTTTAATCCAAAAATTAATTTTTAATTTAAGATAATTAAATTTTAGCTGAAGTTTATTTATTGAATCAGAAGCTTAAAGGAATCTTCGCTTATTCAGTAACCAGATATACCATTCTGTGTTTAATTTCAAAGAAGAGTCAGGTTTAGAAAGTTAAGAATTTATTACTCACAATTTTTAAAAGGACAATTTGAAAAATGACAATTTGAAACAGCTTGATATTAAACTTGTTATTAAAAGCAAACCTGTGTCTGGATGGAAAGCTAAAATGAAATGCGAGGTTTGGATGCGTGAATGATATCTCAGAAGATTTCTTTCAGAGAGAGAAAGTGTTCTGGGTGGAAAAACGTTGTTTTGCAGCTAACTTACGGGTTCTTAGAGAGAAAAGCGTACAGACGCCGTCTGTCGGACAATGTCTACCTCACCCAGCTCAGGAGACCCTCCGTGGATCCGAGGTGTCAGGTGGAGATGGTTCCCTCCGGGCACGAGGTTGGTAGAGGGACCTCGGTGCGACTCAAATTGGTCCTGAGATGTCTCCGGGTCACAACGACTGATGAAACTATTTGCGTCTCACAATCAATAACTCTGAAGGAGTTTTTGCATCAGCTGGTTACAGGTGCGTCTATTCGGAGCGATTCTATCGGCATGACAGAACAGCTTAGTAGAGGCTTAGGCGGCCGACCCTCGTCCTCTGGTTGGTTCAAGAAAAGAACTTCAGCTGCAGAGATTTGGTTTTAACAAAACCTCAGAACACGCCCTCTCAGCGTCAGAAAGCTCGTTGTTATGAAGTAAAGACATGTGAGGTGGTTAACTTTTACCCTGGTTTCAGTCCTGCATGAGGTGTAGACGTGCGAATGACCTTCTGGTTACTGATCACACGTTACTGATTATCATAAATAATTATTATTATTATTATTAACCCAAAGAATAATAAGTCATTTCAGTAATTAAATACATTTATACTGAACCATGAAGATTATTTATGATGATTATTATATGATTGTAATAAACAGTAAAACAGTTTATTAAATTATTATCTTAAAATTATTATTTCAAAATCTTGAAGTGTCCTTCATCTTGGGACGGGACAGCAGCCAGATAGAGATGGTGTTTAGCAGACTGTCGTCTCCTGGGATGGATAATCTGTGGAACAACAGTAACACCTCGACCCAGCTCAACCCAGCTGGGAAAGTGTGACCTTTGGGCCACAAATATGAGGTCATTCGTGTCGCTACAATCCTAAGGGAAGGCCAATTTAAAGAGGTGGGTTTTAAGCAGTGACTTAAAAGTAGAAAGAGAGGCGGCATTCCTGATGTTTAGTGGGAGAGAGTTCCAAAGTGTGGGGGCAGCGGCGATGTTTTGTTTTAAACGAGGAAAGGACGTTGGAGTCAGCAGAACGGAGGTGCCGGGGAGGAGAATGGTGATGAAGAAGTTCCGTCAGATATGATGGTGCAAGGTTATTGAGGCATTTGTAAGTGATGAGGAGCAATTTGTAATGGATCCGGTAGAGAACTGGGAGCCAATGTAGTTGTTTGAGTACCAGAGTTATGTGGTCCCTGGAGCAAGTGTGGGTGAGTAAACGTGCTGCTGAGTTTTGGATGTATTGAAGTTTTTGTAGGGCTGAGGAAGGAAGTCCGTAAAGAATGCTGTTACAATAGTCCAGTCTAGAGGTCATGAAGGTAAAGATGAGTGTTTGGGCAGTGGAGTCAGTGAGGGATGGACGAAGACGGGCAATGTTGCGGAGGTGGAAAAACGATGCCCTGTGGATGTTGTTGATGTGAGACTTGAAGGAAAGGGAGGAGTCGAAGATGATGCTGAGATTACGGACTGTAGAGGAGGGAGTCACTGTGAGACCTTCAGTTTGTAGAGAAATCTTTTAAACTGAGGGTAGGAGAGATTTGGGGCCAGTTATGATGAGTTATAATGAGATTAGCAGCATAATGTGTGAGAGAGAGACTGTTTTTAACACGGAGGAGACTGAACCATTGCTCTGACACTGGGAGTGGTCTTCCTGCTATTTAAATAGAGCACGCACAATACCGCTGCCTCAGCAGATGTGACAGGATTGCTTAAGGGCTGGAAAATGGAGTTTTGCGGGCCAATTCTGGACCGCAGGCCGCCTATTGAAGGACACTGGTCTAGAACCTTAAGCATCTCTTATCAAAAGATTTAAACTGAAACGAGTTTAGATTTGAAACCGTATCTATTATGTGGACAGTGCATGGAAATCAAGTTAAACATGTTATTGTTTTTCAACAGTCATTCAGTTAAAATGCAGACGGGTTATTTCCCGTTAGAAAGAGAACCGTTTCCCCTTAAAGTCCAGGTTCCATGAATGTGTTTTGTGACAAGGGCGGGACGCTGGAATGACAATCAACCGCTGAAAGTCACAAATTAGAATAATAATCTTGCTCCAAACAAGTGATTGTAAACGGCAGCATCTTTGCTGATGTAGCACTAGTGCGATGATCCACCCGACAGTTCAGACAAGAAAACGGCTCCATATCCTGTCTTCTACGTGTTTAGCATGACTTGTGGCAATCATAGGTTTCCTACTCAGGTTAGGGGTTTTACATGTCACACACCGTGACCCTCTTTACAACCAATCAAAAGCAACTCGATGTTAATACTGTTGTAAGCTTTTTTTTTGGGGCTCAAAGTCAGTCTTGATGAACCCCGCAGACGATGCAGCTGCATATGATCCTCTTTGGAGTCTGTAAGTATGGATTAAACATATTCCAACTGAATCAATGTTCTGTAACATTTCTGTGACGTGTTTCCCTGAAACGGTTCATCTATCAGCTGTGATCCAGTCAGGGGCGGTTAAACAGGACGCTGGCGTGAGACCTTCCACCGTTGGGGAAAATGTTACGTTGCATTGCTTCTACAACAGCCAGTCGGCAATGCACTTCTCCTGGTACCAACAGATGCTAGGAGGCAAGCCCAAGCTCCTCTCCACTGTTTACAAATATGACGTTCCTTCCAAAACCCTTCGCCGGCTGGAGAAAACCCCCCGTTTCTCTGTGCAGACACGGGAGGGCATAAATCATCTACACATATCTGATGTTCACCTCTCAGATGCAGCGACGTACTATTGTGGAAGCTCACATTCCAACACAGTGAAGTTTGGAGAAGGCGTGTTTTTGAGTGTTCAAGGTACGTCTCCTTTCAGTGGCAGGGACTTAGGAAAATAAGAGTTGTTGAACTAATTAAATAATTAATGTCTATACCAACCTAAAACAGACAAATATCTTATCTCTGGATGCTGACTCTCTTCAGGACCAAACAGCCCTGAAAACATCCAGGATTCAGTATCTGAGACCTTCAGCTGTATGACACAGACCAAAACCTGTGAGGAAGGGCTCACCGCCCAGTGGCTCAGACACGGATCTCAGCAGGGAGTCCTCCACACTCACAAGAATAACCGTCGGTCCATCTCAGCTAAAGACTCTTCTCCACAGAGTTGCGTCTACCACCTGCAGAACGAGAGCCTGGGCCCCGTACGTGCTGGTGCATACTCCAGTGCTGTAGCCTCCTGCAGCAGGATGCTGTCTGGAAACGGAAGCAAGCTGCTAATCGGGCAAAATGCTGAAGAGCAAGCTGTCCAATTGAAAATCTTTCTCTGGCTCTCTGTTATTAGAGGTGGGATTCTCTTTCTTTGTGTTACTTTTAGTCTCCTTGCTTTTGTCAGAAAGATCAAATAAATCCTTTTATTCTTGTATGATGTCCAAAACGTGGTGGAGCAGCATTTTGGATGTTACTCTATCCTTAATTAAACGTGAAACTAACTTGTTGTGCTCAGTTTATTCAGTTCTATCAAACAGGGACGGGTGGCTGGGCTGGACAGGAATTTAAATTATCCTTGGTATTTTGGACCAAAGTCCTCTCATCCAAGAAGCATCTTCAGTTCCTTAAACTTGGGTTAGGAGGAGGAGGCTCATAGGTTACCCCCCATCGCTTGTTTTAGACCACAACTCAAAAGCTGAAGAAGCTTCTTGGCTGAAATGCAAAACGTCTGAAGGAAAACAAAAAGTTAGTTTGTGTTCAGTTAAGATTGTCACGCCTTGGACGGCTGAGCATCTGTACAAGCCANCTCAGAATGAATGTGCAGTAAAGGCTGAGTTAGTCTTTTGGCAGTGGCGTGTCCAGATCTTTTAAAATGGGGTGGCCCAGGTGAGGCACAACTTTGTGCATGGGTGGCACCAATGGTTATGCTTTTTTTGTTTTACCCCCAAGCCTTTTGTGGACAATGAAAAGCCTATTTAAAGGTAAATTAGTGTGGTGGCACCTGGGGTGGCCAATCAGATTCCAAGGGTGGCATGTGCTACCCCAGGCCACTCCCTGGACACGCCCCTGTCTTTTGGTCTCATCTTTCTGTGAAAAGGTTCTGAACAAACACTTTTTCACTTAGATAAACTCTGGTATATAGTTTGTGTTTATTTATTTAGCAGATTGAACCCGGAGTACCCGGAGGAAACCCACGCATGCATGGGGAGAACACGCAACTCCACGCAGAAAGGCCGCAGCCAAGTTCTGAACCTGCAACCTTCGTGCTACGAGGCAACGGTGCTAACAACTGCGCCACCATGCAGCCCCTATATGGTATTAGGTAACTCCACCATGTCAATGAATTCAGGTTTTCCAATAAAGAATGGATGGATGGTGTGGAGGACGCCAACCGGTCTGCTCTGAGTTTTTAAAAGATTTTGCCAGAATAATTAATAAATGGGGCTTTTTTTGTCAATATAAATGCTACGAAATCAAATTTGCATAAGCTGCTATTAAATTTCAGGATTTATGATTGTGACTACCTCCTCTGTCCAATCAGAACTAATCTCTGATTCTCCAACGCGAGACTATAGAGAAAGTGGTATACAACTGGTGAGGTATGATTGGTGAGATGATGATGAACCAAGCCCCCACAAAGCGGGTCAAAAATTGAGGCAAATGCGGAAGTGAAATAAATTGCAGCTGTCTGGAAACGGAAGCAAGCTGCTAATCGGGCAAAATGCTGAAGAGCAAGCTGTCCAATTGAAAATCTTTCTCTGGCTCTCTGTTATTAGAGGTGGGATTCTCTTTCTTTGTGTTACTTTTAGTCTCCTTGCTTTTGTCAGAAAGATCAAATAAATCCTTTTATTCTTGTATGATGTCCAAAACGTGGTGGAGCAGCATTTTGGATGTTACTCTATCCTTAATTAAACGTGAAACTAACTTGTTGTGCTCAGTTTATTCAGTTCTATCAAACAGGGACGGGTGGCTGGGCTGGACAGGAATTTAAATTATCCTTGGTATTTTGGACCAAAGTCCTCTCATCCAAGAAGCATCTTCAGTTCCTTAAACTTGGGTTAGGAGGAGGAGGCTCATAGGTTACCCCCCATCGCTTGTTTTAGACCACAACTCAAAAGCTGAAGAAGCTTCTTGGCTGAAAGGCAAAACGTCTGAAGGAAAACAAAAAGTTAGTTTGTGTTCAGTTAAGATTGTCACGCCTTGGACGGCTGAGCATCTGTACAAGCCAAGCCCCACAATGCGGGTGAAAAATTGAAGCAAACGCAGAAGTGAAATAAATTGCAGTTCCACCCTCATCCACTAGGGGCTGGTGTCAGAGGCGAGCAAATCCTCATTGACTCCCATGTTAAAAATACCAATTTCACAGCAGAAATAAACATGTCTACAGCCTGGTACCAAACCATGTTTTTTGTTTAAATGATCTAGTTTATACTCATGACAACTCTGAGGGGGGTGAATTTTTTTTCTCACTCTTCTGTTTAAGTGTATTAAAAGCCTAAAATTCTGTATAATTAATGAGCAAGGGCGTCAGTTTGTGTTCAGAATTGCTGGGGACAATAAAGTAGGCTAGCACAGGGGTCGGCGGCTCTGTAGCCGCATGCGGCTCTTCCATCCATCTGATGCGGCTCTCTGTGCTTATAAAATAATGAATGAATATTTAAATAAAACGCTTTATATTTTACTGCATTAATTTTACATCTGTATGCTAATTCTAAATGTAAAGATTGTCTGCGTAAACCTGAACAGTTCCAACCCGGTCTTACTGTGAGACCGGGTTGACGCGTCACGCTTGTGCGTAATCATATGCGCTTCCTGAGCTGGAGGATGTGAGATTCTGGGATTCTCCTCAGACGGCTCCTGGATGCGTCGCCACATTGGAGACAGGAACAAGCACTATTCAGCCAAAGTTTCATAATCAAGGAACATTTTCTAAGTGACAAATCTCTGAGAGACCGGGTTTGGAAAACACTCGCTTCAGTGGGAGGAACCTTCCCGCATGCGCTCTGGTTCTGAGAGCCTGGATTTGTATTCTGAACAGTCTAAACATGTTTTTAAAAGAAACGTATGACAAAAGTGGCACCTGCTCAGTAAAACCACCAACAGGGTGAAAAATATCAAAATATTGTAGCAGAGACGGGCTACAACTTCTGGATCATCTTTATATAAATCGTTTTATGATTATCTTCTTATGAAAGATAACTTTGACGTACACGAGCGACCAGGCGCGTTGCAAGATTTTCAAAAGTGTGGGAGATGTTGTCTGTGCCTAAAATAATTT
>SSNQ01034121.1:210959-255831 GCA_006942095.1 Nothobranchius kuhntae | reverse complement strand
GAAATTTTCTAGCGCGTCCTGCCTGCTTCACTAAGTCACTGCTTATTAAGGTCCGTCCAGAATTACCGTGGCCCACCCAAAAATGAAAACCTGGCGCCGCGCCTGTTATAAACCTCTGCAAATGGTTGTTCTTCACTTTATCAAACTCAGACTTTGTACAGCTAATGTCAAGATGTAAAATTATGAATTCAGTCGAGCTCTTCCGTCCCTCCCTCTCCTGCTCTCCTGGAAACCCGACATCGGCTGTCAGAAGCGGGAGGTGAAGAAGGAGATGAGGCAAACAGAGTGAGTGCGACATAAAGAAACCAGACTGGTGTGGAGGTGAGCAAAACAGCTGGAAAAGTGTGGGTGTTGAATCCCCCACGGGTGCGATGCCCATGCGAGCGACCGGTACCTGTTGCTGTCACCTGGTTGTGAGCAGCTCTCTGCTGTCTGAGGGTAGGCCCCGCCCACAACGCTGCGGCTGCTGCGGTGTTTTCTTTACTGTGGGAAACGGGTAATAATGGCTCTTTGATGGGAACAGGTTGCCGACCCCTGGTATAAGATCTGAGCTGGTAAAACAAAAATCCTCATCAGCAGGCTTTTTTAAAGTGGGGGGGACACAGCTGCCAATCACAATTTTTGCCGGGGACATGTCCCCGGCGTCCCCGGTTAAAATGACGCCTATGTTAATGAGCATCAGACCCACGTGACCACAGAGCTAGCTCCGGGGAAAGGCCTCAGTAGAGCCTCGGTCTGGCCTGGAAACTGTTCCGGGATTTTCAGTCTCTGTGTGTGTGTATTCTGTTTTGGATATTTTTTGTGCAATTGTTGGACAAAATGACTTGCTGTGGCATTAATTGCACTAATAGAGCGTCCAAGGAGTCTCCACTTCATTTTTTTCGGTAAGTAAAATTATATTTATGTATTTTAGGTCACTGCCGAGCTGAGCTTAGATTTTAACATGTACTGTTTAACCATGAAATTTAAATGTAATAGGGTAAAACCCAGTGCATTTAACATAATGCTGCACTTTAGAAAATGGGTTGAAATATAACATGTTGGTGGAGCTGGGTTCCCACTATCGGCTTGTGGAGCTCTCGGGAGACCGATGTTTTCCACCCGTTTCTCCCCTTCCCGCAGCTCGGCGCATCTCTGTCTGATCTCGGCTTCTGTCTGCTGCGCGGCTGCCGGCTTGTGGAGGTCTCGGAGACCTCTGTGTTCCACCCGGTTTTACCCAGCGGTCAGCCCGGTGTATCTCTGACTCAGAAGCTCTGGTGTTGTGCACAGTTAACTCCGGTTGTAGCTAGGTTGCTACCTCCGTTAGCTTAGCTCCCATCTCCGCGTTAGCTTTGGGTTAGCTTCAGGTTAGCTTGCAGCTAGTTCAACCGGGTGTCGTCAGTTGATCTCAGCCTTACAGCCCCACCCTCAGCTCCACCTCTCTTCCCTTTTGTGGAATTGTCTGGGCTTGACGGAACCTGTGACACGGTCAATATGGCGGTGGTGGCCACCTCCCATTTGGCCTCAAAAACGTGTTATTGGTGGCTATGGAAACCCATTGTCCAATATTTATATGTCGATGGTACAAACCTGACCTTGGACTGTTCTAACAAATGTATTACTTATTGGAAGGATTGGTTTCTAAAGCTTTGTTGTGAATGAAAGCCAATTGGAAAGTTTGTTAATTTATTTTTTAACTTATTGATTTTTACTCCTTTTTGTTCCACAGGAACCACAAGAATACGTAGATATTTATACTTTAGTCTATCGGATTAAATACTTTCACAGATGAAATCAGCTATGATCAAACATTTACTCAAATACTTTCTTACTTTTACTTGAGTAAAAACACACTAAAGGTGTGCTAGGCTTACTTGAGGAACATCTTTGGCTCCACCACCCACCTCCGGAGCTGCTGCATCTCACTCCACTCAGACATCCCATAATAAATATGTCACTGATGTTCTCTAAACACTAACAAAACAATGTGATATCTCTCACTAGGCTCGGGATGGGAAACGTCCTCCTGCTCTCCTCCCTCCAGTCTTTAATTTCATTTACTTTATTTTCTGGTCAATCTACTACAATGGTACATTTTCTGTGTTCCTTTACTTTATTGTCTTTCTTTGTATAAAGGTACAATAGGACCTAAGTGTATACTTCAGCCTACCTTCTTTTCAAACAATGAAACCTGTTGGGTAATTTTATCAATCCCAGATTACCAGGAAAAGTTTAAAGCACAGGGGGTTATAGTAATCAATCAATAAACACCAATACCAATCATAAACAATCAATTTAGACTTTGCAAAGTGGAGAGGAAAAGATACACACCAAACAAGGTTGCAGTTCACTCTCATCAGACAGACGTCCTCCGAAAGCATTTATTAAACACACACACACACACACACACACACACATTTTGACATTCCTTAGACTCTCAGGCGGGAAGCTGTAAAAGGGAGACTAAGCTTTCTCCAGGTGCACCCTAAATCAACAAAGCAATTTCTAGACTTTCTCAAGGGAGTTTTACTGATAGGAGGTCGGTGCCAAGGCAAGGTCATCCTCCTAAAGCTTGGTTTATGCTTGACGCATTCACTTTCCGCTTGGTGATGCGGCTCACAGATGGAACGCGCTTCACAACTCACAGCGTTTATGGTTCGTGCGGCTTGTCTCTGCGGTGAGCCAATATTCTCCCAAACTGTAGGGGGCAGCATGGAGCTCTACAGCATGCATCCATCACTACACCATAGTAGAAATAGAAATTACTGTTGTGTACAACATGGCATTCCAGCATTTTTAACAGCGTTCTCGTCTTTTCCGACAGTGCGAGTTATTTCTCTCCAAGAATTATTAACAACATGTTGATCACGGTGATCTCTGAGAGCTGAATCATACAAATGTCTGTATTTACGAACCTCTGCCATACTAGTTCTTGCCAGTCCGCCATGTTTTTCTGCGTCTGTCCGTCCGCGTGGTTAGAAATTTTCCGAGGTGCGCGTTGCGGAAATTCTGGGCCGTGCGGAGGCGCGGTGGAGGGGCGTGGTTGTTAAAATGATGCAAAATGACGCAACTTTTGCGCGCGGAGCCGTGCGGACCTCGCGGACGCGTCAAGCATAAACCAACCTTTACACCTACTCCTCCCTGTAAGACCTGCAGGAGCCTGTTATCTATCAACAGAGTAAAATAAATGGATGAAGCTACGTTTAAAAAGACACCAGATGTTTAACAGTCAAGACATTAAAATCTGTTCAATTATGTTAATATCAGTTTTTATCCAACAAAACCAATTAATGTAGATTAAAAATGATTAGTCTTTAAAATGTATGAAAAGAATAAAAATCTCTTGCTTTCTGTCTGTGTTTCTGCAACCTTTGGTAATGATTGATTGAAAAGTGAGCTTCTTTTCCTCTCGCAGTTTCTCTGTCCCATTTGTGTTTCCATCCTAATAGATGACGGTATGTTCATCCGAGCTCTGCACACTGAGCCAGAGGGAGGCAGTGTCTCATATAACTGGTCCAGCCTAATTTCAGTGAAGAAATAACCAATGAATCTCAGACCAGCCAGTGTTAGAGCTGTCAACATTTTACTGCCATCAGCGTTTCCATGTGTGAAGGTGCAGCAGGGGTCTTCAGGTGGTTTGATTTTTGCTCATGTACACTCTAACAAAACAGGTGCACAACACCTGGTAAAGCAGTTTGATTCAACCGTTTTTATCCTCTGTATCCAAGAGTCTACAAGCAACACAGGTGTTGGCTCAGGACTACACAGCTGATAAAGTCTGTGTGGACAAATCCCTCGTTTCCTCATCGTTACATACGCTATGTCTCCAAAAGTATTGGGTCGCCCTAAAGCATTGTTAAACTGAGGTGCTGGTTCGTAGTGAAGAAACTTGACCTGAATCAGGAAGAAAGCCTTTGGAATAAGATGCACAGCCTGACCTCACAAACGTACTTCAGGAAGAACGGTACAATTATCCTACAGAGCTCCGGGAGTTGACGTCACTTCTCCCGGCATGCAACAGTTCAAATCAAAGCGGCGCCATCTTGGCAGGCAGAAGGCCGCAGCTGGGCTATTTGTTATTGTCAGAAAACTCAGTCAAACAGGAAATATGGTAGATTCCTGTTGTGTCCCAGGATGCAGAACAGACGCGGACGACATAAGGAATGAGCCATCTACAGGATTCCCCAAGATCCGGAACGCCGCAAACGTTGGATCATTGTTGGATCGCAGATAGGATTTTCAAACTGGGGGGGACAAAGTTCCAATGTACCCTCCCCCAAACACACACACACACATACACATACACATACACAAACTATTGCAAGCGCCTTAACTAGAGCTCAGTCAGTTTGTGTAATTTCATCCAATGGTTTATGCAAAAACTAACTATTATATACGTGTTTGAAGCCATTATGCAGTGGAGCGCTGGCAACAAAGCTCTACCTGATCAACACTAAATGATAAATGATCCGCACTTGTATAGCACCTCTCAGAGTAAGGACTCCAAAGTGCTTTACACTACAGTGTATCATTCATCCATTCACACACATTCACACACTGATGGTGATGAGCTATGATGTAGCTACAGCTGCCCTGGGGCGCACTGACAGAGGTGCCCCACTATTTAATTCAGTCATTTGTTATTCTCCCAATCAGTTACTAACCAAAACCTCATGCTTTATGCAAAACATTAAATGATTTTCAGCACACCGATCTTTACAGAAAACATAAAAGCCCTAAAAAACTGCTCATAAAATATATTAAAAAAACGAAATTCACCTATCACTTAAGATAGAGTCTCTGTGTTTGTGAATTCTTTTTTGGATATTATTTGTGCAATCGTTGGACAAAATGACTTGCTGTGGCATTAATTGCACTAATAGAGCGTCCAAGGAGTCTCCACTTCATTTTTTGGGTAAGTAAAATTATATTTATGTATTTTAGGTCACTGCCGAGCTGAGCTTAGATTTTAACATGTACTGTTTAACCATGAAATTTAAATGTAATAG
Organism: Nothobranchius kuhntae; assembly: GCA_006942095.1. Classification (NCBI taxonomy): domain Eukaryota; kingdom Metazoa; phylum Chordata; class Actinopteri; order Cyprinodontiformes; family Nothobranchiidae; genus Nothobranchius; species Nothobranchius kuhntae. Next base: position 250,843 of record SSNQ01034121.1, on the reverse strand, counting down.
GGTAAAACCCAGTGCATTTAACATAATGCTGCACTTTAGAAAATGGGTTGAAATATAACATGTTGGTGGAGCTGGGTTCCCACTATCGGCTTGTGGAGCTCTCGGGAGACCGATGTTTTCCACCCGGAATGCCGGCTGGTTCTCCCAGCAGCTCGGCGCATCTCTGTCTGATCGCGGCTTCTGTCTGCTGTGCGGCTGCCGGCTTGTGGAGGTCTCGGAGACCTCTGTGTTCCACCCGGTTTTACCCAGCGGTCAGCTCGGCGTATCTCTGACTCAGAAGCTCTGGTGTTGTGCACAGTTAACTCCGGTTGTAGCTAGGTTGCTACCTCCGTTAGCTTAGCCCCCACCTCTGCATTAGCTTTGGGTTAGCTTCAGGTTAGCTTGTAGCTAGTTCGACCGGGTGTCGTCAGTTGATCCCAGCCTTACAGCCCCACCCTCAGCTCCACCTCTCTTCCCTTTTATGGAATTGTCTGGGCTTGATGGAACCTGTGACACGATCAAAATGGCGGTGGTGTCCATAAATCTACTTGCAAAGATTTATATAGAAATTAGTTCTGAACTACAGGTAAATGCACAGTAGACTGATCAAACAAGCAAAGAGATAAAATAAACAAGTGAAAACATTAATCACTAATATGTTTATCTGAGGCTTTTCCCAGAGGGGTGAAAATGTTTATTCATCCTGCTTTATAATGGAATACACACAGTTGGCCTCGGTGCGCTCCGACTGTCGTCTGGACCTCTTGGACTGCCGCAAATCTATAGACGCATAGTGGAGGTTGTATGTATCGTGATGGCTAGCCTGGAAACCAAACAGATGTTTTAGTGTTAGTAGAGGAAAAAACTGGGCGCAGGTGTGAAGCTAAGGGAGACAAGATGCTTTCTGAAGCTTGAAAATGAAAAATTTGAAAGAAAAAAGATTTACCAAATTAAAACTTTGATAATTTTATACATTTTGAATCAAACATTTGACCGAAGGGTGTCTGGACATTAAAGCCTAAGTGGTATTCTTTTAAACTCTTGCCTCTTTGCTTTGACTAACTAAAGTCATTATAAAATTCTTTAAATTCCTTCTAATAAGAATCCTGCATTCAGGTCAACCTTTTTGCGGTTTCAGTGTGAGCACCGTCCCCCAGCATGATGACTTCCTCATGGGATGCTTTTACCTTTGGGTGTTTCAGAACTTAAAAATAGAAGCAAGAGATTGTGAATCACTTTTCTCTGCGTTTGAGAATTAAAGTGCTTTATAATCCTAAATAAATGTTTTTGTTTTGTTTTACAAAATGTAAAACAAAACAAAACTTTTGTTTTGTTGAATGGTTCATATATTCCTTCTGGTATCTTTAATATTTACACCGCAGAGATAATACAGCCAGATGTGTGTCATGAACTAACACATTCTCAATCCCAGCGCGACAAAAACAAACGCTTGGTCAGCCACCCTCTGCGTCACATCCCTGATGCCAAAAAGTGCCCTTTTTCGTCACTTATGTGCGAAAAGGGGTTTTTCCCTTTTATGACTGCAGATCCCAATGCAGCGTAAAACTGACGCGATGGGACGTCCGCAGCCAGGGCACCAAACAAGCTCATTGTACCTCACCCCTATTCTAACCTTAAAGGGACATTATGGAAGTTTGACAGCCAAAACATGTATAGAAATAATAAATGTCTTCTTCATACATTCTCCTGCAATGCCCTGGTCCTGTAGAATGAGCCCTGGCATTTTTACTGTGATTGTCTGTTTTTCTGTAAAATCACAGAAAAAGAGAGATGCTCGGGTCGAGCAGGCTGCTTCATGCGCGTTCACGCTCAGGCATCGCCCGTAGCATTTGCTATCCGTAGCTTTAGCAGCAGAGAGAGAGGCAGTGCCACTTTGTCGCTGTTCCTAACGCCTAGTGACAAAGCTAGCTACATTTCTGAGGACCCTTAGCTACTTTCTGTAGAACTTTCTTCTAGATATTTCCTGCTAATTAGCAACAAAACAGCCATTTTCACTCCGAACCGTTCTTTGAACGTTGTTTCAGCTGTCATCAAGGATATAAACGTTACAGAGACAAAGGACATCACTGGTGCTTTAGCTCACCTAGTGAGACGTCTGACTCTCGTGCAGAAGACCTGGGTTTGTTTGTGGATGTGAACATAGTTTATTTAGAGTTAATTTTTTACATTAATGGTATTTTTTTTTGCAGTAAGATGCCCAAATTTTTATTTGAGACTCGCCGAACGGCATTGTTAGGTATTTTATTAAATGTTCATTTTGGTTGGTCTGTGAATCTTTTCTTTGTCTGTGTGGGGGGTGATGGGCTCCTGTGAAATTTGTGACGCCTGAGGCCAGCTCTCTGGAATGTGGTATCTAAGAGACTAGTTGTAACTCTGTAACCCGAGAAGGCCCCGCCTTCTCTCTCCATCCTTTGCTGAAAAAAGCCACTGGAAACTGAAGAAAGTGGGAGACGCATGGCAGCTAGCTCTGAAGAGGGTTTGTGTCATAGGTGTTCTCCCCACCATTTGGTAATTCAGTGTAAAATGTCTCCCTTTTGTGATGTGTGTTTATTTCAGGTTCAAGGGTTATGGAGAAAGTAAAAATCACCCAACAGGCATTGAATTCACAGATAAAAAAGATGTGGGTTCAACTTTCATTTTGGAACAATTTTTCAAGCAAGGGAAGGGAATGATCTGAGCATGCAGGAGGACTGACCCATCATAAACCTTTGTCGGCTGTGCTGAAGAGAAAGGTACAGAACCAAATTATTTAATTAATTAGCTGCGAGTTCTCCTGTCCTCTGTCCTCCGGGCCACACACACACACACACACACACACACACACACACACACACACACACAAGGGACTGTCTCAGCTGTTATTTTCGTTAAGGAGTGTGCACGTACAGCATGCGCGCCTCGTGCATGAGCCTACTATTGAAGCTGCCGTTACGCTTTTGGCCTGAGGGGGCAATTGCGAGCATAAAAATTCAAAACTCCGTAAAGTGCCTTTAACCATCTTGCTAGCGAACACGTTAGTGATGTGTCGGTCGCTCTAAAAGCCGGCTCTATGAAGTGAACGAAGGGAGCCGCCTCGTCATTGGTCGGGTTTGGACCGAGGCAATGTGAGGGGGAGGTTTCAACTACCTAGGTGGAGGTTAAAAGTAGAGGGTATTTGTAACCTCCCCCTCGCCAGATGGTATGTTCTAACGTTCCCCTTGGGCGGCAAATACGAAAATTCAGTCAGAATGCATGGGACACAGATGCTTGATCACAGTGAGAGTAACGTTTTAGGTAGCAAGAGGGTTAACCCTTTGATGCATAACGGTCACAACAGTGGACAGATACTCAAAATTGTTATTTATTTGTTTTTGCTATTAAGCACAGCTGTTGAAGACTTTATTGCATTTGAGCCCCTCCATTTGGACTTCAGTAAGGCAAGCCAACATATTTCATGCTCAGATTGCACGCTGCCCACTGAAGTGGACATGTAATAAATTATTTGTAAATTATAAAATTTTAGAAAAAATATTTGTTGAAATTTGTTTCATTCACACCTAAAGATGAATGAAAAAAATTGTTAAAAAAATCATGGTTGAAGATTTCATAATTCATGCATNGTTCAACTTTCATTTTGGAACAATTTTTCAAGCAAGGGAAGGGAATGATCTGAGCATGCAGGAGGACTGACCCATCATAAACCTTTGTCGGCTGTGCTGAAGAGAAAGGTACAGAACCAAATTATTTAATTAATTAGCTGCGAGTTCTCCTGTCCTCTGTCCTCCGGGCCACACACACACACACACACACACACACACACACACTCACAAGGGACTGTCTCAGCTGTTATTTTCGTTAAGGAGTGTGCACGTACAGCATGCGCAACTCGTGCACGAGCCTACTATTGAAACTGTCGTTACGCTTTTGGCCTGAGGAGGCAATCGCGAGCATAAAAATTCAAAACTCCGTAAAGTCCCTTTAACCATCTTGCTAGCGAACACGTTAGTGATGTGTCGGTCGCTGTAAAAGCCGGCTCTATGAAGTGAACGAAGGGAGCCGCCTCGTCATTGGTCGGGTTTGGACCGAGGCAATGTGAGGGGGAGGTTTCAACTACCTAGGTGGAGGTTAAAGGTAGAGGGTATTTGTAACCTCCCGCTCGCCAGATGGTATGTTCTAACGTTCCCCTTGGGCGGCAAATACGAAAATTCAGTCAGAATGCATGGGAAACAGATGCTTGATCACAGTGAGAGTAATGTTTTAGGTAGCAAGAGGGTTAAGGTTAGGATGAGGGTGAGGGAAAGGTTATAAATAGCAAAACATTAATGTTTAGGTGCGGGTAAATGAGCTGGTTCGGTGCCACATCATTGGACATCCCATCACGTCAATTTTACGCTGCATTGGGATCTGCAGTCGGAAAAGGGAAAACCCCCTTTTCGCACTTAACATAAGTAACGAAAAAGGGCACTTTTGGCATCAGGGGTCTGATGCGGAGGGTGGCTGACCAAGCGTTTGTTTTTGATGCGCTGGGAGTGAGAATGTGTTGCATGAACATTTCACTTTAGGCCTTTAAAGATCAGTTGTACTTTTTCTGTTCTTTAGCTGTCAACTACGTTACTTCTTTAAAGAGGTAATTCACTGAGAAACCATGTTTACGTATTTATGAAAATGACAGGATATCTGCAGGTTTAAGGGAGCCACATTTAAGACTTTCTAAGACCTTTTTTAAGGCCACTTTGACCAAATTTAGGCTTTTTTTTTTTCAATTAAATTTTAATTTTAATTTCCAGCTATTGCCTGGAACCGGTGCTAACCACGTCACGAACGTGGGATTAGCCATCCAGTTACCATTAAACTTGCACTTCCCCATGGCGCAAGCTCCAGCTTAACCAGCTAACGTGCTCATCTAAAAATAGCCCCCTGTCACAACCAACTGAATGTGTACGGTTCCGCTTACGCCAACATCGTACACAAAAATCGCTGAACACTAACTAGAAATTCACAAAATTTTTATAGAAATAAAAGAATCTTGTTTATTGGGTCTTTCGTAATTTAAGACCTCTGGAAACTGTATTTAAGGATTATTTGTCATTTTTAAGGATTTTTAAGGCCTTGAATTTGGAAAAGCAAATTTAAGACTTTTTAAGGACCCGCAGATACCCTGAAATGATCTGCTTGTTTTATTTGTGAGGATAAATCATCAATATCGCAAAGCAACATGGTCAGTAGCAGCCATGCAGCTGCTAGGCAATCCAGGGTGAGATCAGGAAGACAGACTACAAATCCTGCTGTCTGAAGCTCTCCTCTGATGCCAATCTTCTAATTCCTGAAAGCACATCTGAGCTTTTTACAGTACATCTTAAAAGGCATTCATTCCTACTAGAGACCACTGAAATTAAATTAATTCTTAAAAATTATGAGTGAAGAACCTGCCAGCATAAGTGAGGATAATCTTTTTTGTTCAGCTCATCTGAAGAACTGCCTGACTTGTGTATGGCGCTGTTGCACCGTTGCACGCAATATATCCAGGCTGAAATGTTACCGCACAAGACACGCTGATGGTGAAGCTGCTAGACTGGGTTAGTGTTAGTCTTACCTCTCTCCTTGTTGTAGCGTCAGCACGAACGCTTGGCTCTGGGTGCAAAACAAATACTGGTTTTTTACATTTCTATTGTACATGTACAAATGACACTTCAATTATGTACCTGCTGCCTGGTTTCTTTTCTTCATCCTATACAGCAAGAAAACCAGTAGAACAACCAGTAGGGTGGTCAGAGTTCCAGCCAAGAAATACACCAAGAAGTCCAGCTCACCTACAAAGGCCCAGGTATCAGAAACAGATCTTAGCTGTCCGCGCAAAACACACAATTACGTGTTCTTAACCACAAACTGAATTTTTACTTACGTGAGAAATTCAAAGTTGTTCCGTTACCAAACAGTATGTGTCCACATGAGGCCACAGCACAGTAATAAGTCCCAGTATGAGACGCATTCAGGTTGTTCAGTGGCAGGTTGTACACACAGGTGTGTGTTGGTGTGTTTGGTTCCCTCTCACACTGATCATTCCTGCCTCTGCGGCTGTAAATGAGTCCTGGATGAGAGTCTTTAGAGTCTTTGAACCAGTAAACACTGTGTTCTCCATCACAGGTCCCAGTCTGGACTGAACAGTTCAGAGTCACAGAACCTTCTAACCGGATGGTCTCTGATGCTGACTGATGAACCAAAGTCTGGATGCCCGTGTCCTTTACACTTACTGTAGCACCTTCTGCAAAAGTCAAAACTTGTGTGTGCATAATGCCACAGTAATAAGAAGCCGAGTCAGAAGCCTTCAGATCTGAAATAGTTAAACTGTTTGTGTGCTTTTCTCTAATTAAAGTAAAACGATCATTCCTAAACTCGTCATAAAATGTGATTTCTGACCCATATATGAAGAAACTAGACATGAGTTTTGGTTTTTGCCCCAGAGTTTGTTTATACCAATAAACCCACGCTGATTCAGTCCCCTCAAAGGAACATCGTAAAGTCACACTGTCTCCAACATCAGCTGAGACCAAACTGCTGTCTTGATGAACAGATGATGCGGTCAGATGAGTCTCCTGAACTATAAATTAGAAAACAAGTGATAAGATTAAGAAACATGAACCAATTCTTTACATTGCTGTTAAACTCTGTATAATAATAACAATAATAATAATTATTCATAGAATCTTCTCACCCATCGTTCCTAGAAGAAAACAAGCCAAGCAGAAGATAAAACGTGTAGAGATCATCATGTTCGGATTATCGTGTCGAGTGGAAAGAAGCTTTGTATTTTCACTACACTTAAGAGACGTGACTGCATTTGATTGGCCAGCAACAAGCAGCAAGACATTTTCAGGAAACATGATCACATGACCACATCAACCTGTGATGTTTGTTCTTGAGAAGGTTAGCCTAAATTAGCAACAGTAGTCTGTAAAACGTGAAGGTTTTTTTTTCTTCTTTTTAATAAAATATAAGTATCTTATTGTCATAAAATCCCATGAAAATTGGCCCAAGATGAAGGCTTGGAAACAGAGTCAGAGAATTAACAAAAGTTTTTAATAACAGGTTTTTAAAAAGCACAAAACTTACTAAAGAATGCCCAAACCATGAATGAACATGAAGGAGGATGTGACGCCGAACTAAAGAACCCAAAGAATAATAAACTTTTTGGCCAATCTAATGAGATGCAAGTGTGTAGTAGTCCGTGTAAACTGGGAAGCTGAGGGAAAACGATCAACATTTTAAAAAAGCCTGGCAAGCCATCGTATATATGTGTATATATGCGATAGTATTCCGTTGCAATCCTTAGAAGAGAACAACACGTTTACCCTAACCAACTTACCTGAGGGAAGGAAAGCACTGGGGGGTAGAGGGGTGTATGTGAAGAAAAACAATGGTGATGGATCAGTAAAATATAAAGCAAGGTATGTAGCCAAAGGTTACAACCAGAACCCCGCTGTAGACTATGAAGGAACTTTTTCTCCAACCACAATACAATACAAGAGAATCTGATTTTACACCAAAAGCTGCATACCTGCATACACCGATAGATTCAGAAGTTTACGTTGAGCAGCCAGAAGGTTATGAAGTGACAGGAAAAACCAATGAAAAACTGGTCTGCAAGCTGGAAAAATCCCTTTATGGGCTTAGGCATTCAGGCAGAAACCGGAATGGAACATTACTACATTAGTCTAGTAGAGAATGGGAATTCGGCAAGGGTCATTTTCTTTTACTGAACTTTTTTTCTTCATATAGATAAATTACTTGTCCCAGATGACAGTCATAGAGGGATTTTAATAAAAGAAAAATATAAATAAATGACCTGACATGTACATTGACGAAAGTACAAACAATACATTTTAAGAAAATAAAACCTTTTTAATGACAAAGAAAACAAGCTTTTATATAGCGCCTCTCAAGATAAAAATCACAAGGTGCTTCACAAAAAAAATTAATAAAAATTAAAGTATTAAAAATATTTTTAAAAATACTTAAAAATAGGGAGCCCAAGTCACGCCCATTTACTTCCTCATCATGGGTCCCCAAAAGAATGAAATATAAGTCAACAGGGCTAAATATGCTATTTTCTAATTTCGCTTGTTATGTGCCATGGATTTCACATATGATATGATTCACGCATGTTGATACCATTGACATATAAATATTGGACAATGGGCATGGACTCCAATAACAAGTTTTTGAAGAAAAATGGGAGGTGGCCACCACCGCCATTTTGACCGTGTCACAGGTTCCGTCAAGCCCAGACAATTCCACAAAAGGGAAGAGAGGTGGAGCTGAGGGTGTGGCTGTAAGGCTGGGATCGACTGATGACACCCGGTCGAACTAGCTACAAGCTAACCCAAAGCTAACGCGGAGTGGGAGCTAAGCTAACAGAGGTAGCACCCTAGCTACAACCGGAGTTAACTGTGCACAACACCAGAGCTTCTGAGTCAGAGATACGCCGGGCTGACCGCTGGGTAAAACTGGGTGGAACACAGAGGTCTCCGAGACCTCCACAAGCCGGCAGCCGCACAGCAGACAAGCACCGCTGCGATCTGAGATGCACAGAGCTGCCGCTGGGGAGAACCGGGTGGAAAGGTTTCCATCCCAGAGCTCCACAAGCCGATAGTCGGAACCCAGCTCCACCAACATGTTATAATTCAACCCATTTTCTAAAGTGCAGCATTATGTTAAATGCACTGGGTTTTACCCTATTACACTTAAATGTCATGGTTAAACAGTACATGTTAAAATCTAAGCTCAGCTCGGCAGTGACCTAAAATACATAAATATAATTTTACTTACCGAAAAAAATGAAGTGTAGACTCCTTGAACGCTCTATTAGTGCAATTAATGCCACAGCAAGTCATTTTGTCCAACAATTGCACAAAAAATATCCCAAAAGAATGCACAAACGCTACAACTAATGGTCTAAGTTGAGAGACTGAAAATGGTGGAGCAGTTTCCAGGCGAGGGCGAGGCCGAGGCTCAGACTGAGGCCTTTCCCAGGAGCTAGCTCTGCGGTCACGTGGGTCTGATGCTCATTAATTATACAGAATTTTAGGCTTTTAATACACTTAAACAGAAGAGTGAGAAAAAAAATTCACCCCCCTCAGAGTTGTCATGAGTGTAAACTAGATCATTTAAACCAAAAACATGTTTTGGTACCAGGCTGTAAACATGTTTATTTCTGCTGTGAAATTGGTATTTTTAACATGGGAGTCAATGAGGATTTGCTCGCTTCTGACACCAGCCCCTAGTGGATGAGGGTGAAACTACAATTAATTTCATTTCCGCGTTTGCTTCAGTTTTTCACCCGCATTGTGGGGGCTTGGTTGATACCAAGAACTCGATTATTTTCGAACGGGGGGAATCGTTATTTTAGGTTTTGTGTGAAAATAAGTCCAGGACTAAAAATACACATCATGAAAGTGATATCATCAAACCAGACATGGAGAAAAACAGAGGGAAAATTACTGTAAGTTTAGCTAACATAAAATCCTTCCTTCAGGAGGAATAAACCAGCATAAATCTAACCATGTAGTAAGTAGCAGCTACGCTAGAGGAGAAGAGATTCTGTGGTGACGTCACATATGCGACGTGCCGACATCTAATTTATAGTCTGTCATGTGCCGGGGTGAGTGCTCCTCTCATTTTTGTTCCATCTTTGAGCTGCTGTGTTTCAGGAGAGGGAGGCTCCAGCTGCAGCTCATTAACAATCAGCGGGCCCAGCTATAAGAGGAGGAGGAGAAGACATCTCGAAGCCGGATGATTAACTACAACTTGGTAGTTCCATCCCTTTGCGTCTCCTGGTCAACTCTAGTGATTTTTGGATTTTGGAACCCTTGTGGATATATCTGTGAAGGTTCTCAGTCATCCAGGTCATTGTAGTCTAATGAACTTTGAAAGAAAAGCGTCTGGACTTCTTTGAGTTGCTTGAAGATGTTTCACCTCTCATCCGAGAGGCTTCTTCAGTTCTAAGGTCAAATGGTGGAGAGGCCCAGATTTAAACCCAGTGTGAGTTTCCCCCCGAAGAGGGAACAAAAGACCCCCTGATGATCTTCTACATAAACACATGAGCCCAGGTGTGAGGGTGGGTGTGAGTCCTATTCAGCCAGAGTTTCGGGTGAGCTCATTGTGAAACCTGGCCCCACCCTATCATGTGAATTCCTGAGGTCAGATGGCCCAGGATATGCGTGGGCGTTGAGGCATCTGGGAAGGGTCTTGCTCTATGCCTCTTTGCGTGACCCACCCACACACACACACACACACACACATTCTTGACTTCCCCCACACACACACAATCTCTCTCTATCTCTCTATAACTAAACTCTGTGACCGGATGTTCGGGGCATTTTGCCACAGTTATAACTGTTGGACTTGTCTGCTCATTGTCTCCTTCTCTCCTCACTATAGGAAATGGGTTATTGATAAACATATTGATAAAATCCATGACACTTTATTATTGTTCTCAACCAAAGTCAAAGAGAGACCATTTTTCTAAACTTTGAAAGTGTAAGACATAAACATCTTTATACTCACTGTTATAAAACATTTACATCTGACAAATGTGCCACTGACTTGTTAATTTATAGAAAATATCATTCTAAATGAAATAAAATAAAAAATAGGGACACTTTCAAAGTAGCTTGCTCTAAAATCTCATCCAATTCATCCCAGAAACATTGGTGTGTAAAAAATATCTAGGAGAAATACGTATTAGTACTAGTGTTAATGTTAATATCAAATCCCACTGACGAGTGAGGATTGCTTAATTCTTTGTGCACTGAAATGTTCTTACACACACACACTCACACACACAGAGAGAGAGAGAGAGAGAGAGAGAGAGAGAGAGAGAGAGAGAGAGAGAGAGAGAGAGAGAGAGAGAGAGAGAATGAAAAGACACACACAGTGTTCCACATGGGTTTATTTTAAGAGAATACTAAAATATTCAACCTTAATAAAACAAAGCAAGGATGTTCAGGTATAAAAATGATGAATGGACTTCTGCAGTTAAAACCATTTGTGACCGAACACAAACTGTAAATACTGGAGTTGATTCATGTCAAATCTATTGTTTCACACTGGAGTAAACACACTGTGTGTGTGAGCTCATCCTGCGACTTGTTGATCTGGTGTTAACACCCACAGCAGCATAATGGAGGTTGTCTGTGTTCTGGTTACCGTGCTTACAAAGAAAAAAGGATGTTAATGAATCATTCAGTAGGATGTGCTCTTCAATGTTAAGTTTATAATACAAGCTGATAATTACCTCTTCATTAGTTGTTTGTTGAGATGCAAATCTTATTTGAAACTCTGTTCAAAACAAAAGTTTGAAATAACATTTTTTTTTTCAACTAAACTGTTTAGAAAAAAAATTCACCCCCTTTTGAAACACTTGAATTTTGTTTCCATTACTTATTTAAATAAACACAAACAACATATTTAGCAGCTTTAATTACCCTGTAACATCCAACTGAAAAATATCACAATTATGGTGTAGACACTTACAAATATCAAGAAATACGGAGGACACCCAATGTCAATTTTACCAGCCTTGACTTTCTTGGGATACTTCATAAATGTACTGTGTTCCATGTTCTAGATGGAGCAATATTTGCCCACTCTTCTTTAGTAAAACTGGATGGTAAGCGTTGGTGGACTGCAATCTCTACAGATTGTCAACGGGATCTAGGTCTGAACTCGGACTGGGTCACATGATCAGCTGTGTGCTTTGAATCGTTGTTTTGTTGAAAGGTGAAGCTCCTGTCCATGGTGAATGTTCGTCTACAGCACTACCAAGCCAGAGAATGTTCCAGACAGGAACAACTGTTTTTATGCTCCACTCATCACATTGATTACAACTGATCACAGGTGGAAGCTAGTAACCACGGTCTGCTGAGGAAATGGTGGTTACCTCCCCTGACTGTTTAAAAGTCTTGCACATTCCAGGGTGGCCTTTTATTGTGGGCAGTATAAGGTACACCTGTGCACTACTCATGATGTCAGATCAGCATCTTGATGTGGCACACCTGTGAGGTGGGATGCTTTTAAGTCAAGACTCAAGACCCATCTTTTTAGGTTAGCTTTTATCTAAATATTTTCTACAGTTTTATTTCTCGTTTTACATGATTATATTTTATTACTTGCTTTGCATGTTCTATATGATTATATTTTAGCACAGTTTTATTATTTAAATTATTATTTTACTGTCTATATCATTTTATTTATTACTTATTTTCTAATTTTTGTCATTTATATTAACTCTTTATATTTTTACTCATTTTAATCCAGTGTTTCCTCTGTAGGGGCCCTCTGCCCCGGGAGCGGTGGTCGACTGTAGCTTCCTGGGCACTCTATAGGTGGGGGTCTATGCTCCCCCTCCACTGAGCGCCCTGACTTAGTGTGGAAGACCTGATGCTGCCGGGACAGACGGCTCCTCTGATGGCGTTTCCTTGCGTTACCATACTTGGCTCATCTGGACTCAGCCTAAAATAATTTTTACGTGTGTGTGTGTGTGTGTGTGTGTGTGTGAGTCTGTGTGTGCATGTGCGTGTGCGTGTGCTTGCATATGTCTGTTAATGTTTTTAACCTGTTATGGGAATCTGGGGTCATTTTGTAAAGCACTTTGAATCACACTTTGTCTGAAAGGCGCTTTATAAATAAATTTGATTGATTGATTGATTGATTGATTGATTGATTATCTCAGTGTCAGCACGTGGCGGTGAGTGAAGCAGATGCAAGGATCCACATGCGGGTGAGGGAAGCAGGCAGGCAGACAAACCAGTACGAGTAAAAGTATTTAATGACTGGACAATGAAACAATGATCCACAAAGAGACACAGAACTGAAGGGGTTGAAATACAAGAGGGCTGGGAGCTTGGGATGATTGGAAAACGAGAGGCAGGTGGGACCGGCGGTGACCGGAGGCAGAGACGCTGGAGGAGACGTCCTTGACTTTTGGGCTGGAGGCGGCGGCGGCGACCTCTGGGCTGGAGGTGGCGAGGACGACCTCTAGGCTGTAGGAGACGGCGTCGACCACTGGACTGGAGACGGCGTCGACCACGGGACTGGAGACGGCGTCGACCACGGGACTGGAGACGGCGTCGACCACGGGACTGGAGACGGCGTCGACCACGGGACTGGAGACGGCGTCGACCACGGAACTGGAGACGGCGTCGACCACTGGACTGGGGAGGACGTCGACCACTGGACTGGAGACGACGTCGACCACTGGACTGGAGACAACGTCGACCACTGGACTGGAGACAACGTCGACCACTGGACTGGGGACGACGTTGACCACGGGACTGGAGACGACGTCGACCACTGGACTGGAGACGGCGTCGACCACTGGACTGGAGACGGCGTCGACCACTGGACTGGAGACGGCGTCGACCGCGGGACTGGAGACGGCGTCGACCACGGGACTGGAGATGACGGGAGTGGAGACGGCGTCGACCACGGGACTGGAGATGGCGTCGACCACTGGACTGGAGACGGCGTCGTTCACAGGACTCGAGACGACGTCGACCACTGGACTGGAGACGACGTCGACCACTGCACTGGGGACGGCGTCGACCACTGGACTGGAGACGACGTCGACCACTGGACTGGAGACGACGTCGACCACTGGACTGGGGACGGCGTCGACCATGGGACTGGAGACGACGTCGACCACGGGACTGGAGACGGCGTCGACCACGGGACTGGAGACGGCGTTGACCACGGGACTGGAGACGGCGTCGACCATGGGACTGGAGACGACGTCGACCACGGGACTGGAGTGTCGACCTCTGGACACAAAGGAGCGTCGACCTCTGGACACGAAGGAGCGTCGACCTCTGGACACGAAGGAGCGTCGACCTCTGGACACAAGAGAGCGTCGACCTCTGGAGTGGATGAGGCGTCGACCTCTGGAGTGGATGAGGCGTTGACCTCTGGAGAGGATGAAGCGTCGACTTCAGGACACGAGGAGGCGTCGATTTCAGGACACTAGGAGGCATCGACTTCAGGACACGAGGAGGCGTCGACTTCAGAACACGAGGAGGCGTCGACTTCAGAACACGAGGAGGCGTCGACTTCAGAACACGAGGAGGCGTCGACTTCAGAACATGAGGAGGCGTCGACTTCAGAACACGAGGAGGCGTCGACTTCAGAACACGAGGAGGCGTCAACATCAGGACTGGAAGAGGCGTCGACCACAGGACTGGAAGAGGTGTCGACCACAGGACTAGAAGAGGTGTCGACCACAGGACTGGAAGAGGCGTCGACCACAGGACTGGAAGAGGCGTCGACCACAGGACTGGGAGAGGCATCGACCACAGGACTGGAAGAGGCCTCGACCACAGGACTGGAAGAGGCGTCGACCACCTCTGGACTGCCGACTTCTGGACCGCCGACTACTGGAGTGGAGGCGGAGCCGCTGCAGGAGGAGCTGTCGACTTCTGGACTGGCCGGCCCGGGGGAAGAGCCTCTTGGGTCACCGCCGGGACCAGAGCGGACCGAACTGGAGGCGCCGGAAACTGGGAGAGCAGGGAGGATAGATTGTCCAGCTGGAGCTCCTAGAGACTGAGGGTCTGATGGAGTTGGGCCAACTCAGCTCGGAGACCAGTGAGCTCTGCTGGGTGGACTGCGGGTTCACTCCTCTGGCCCTGAGACGAGGGAGCTGCTGACTGGACTGAAACCTTCTCCTGGTGATTCGGGGAGGATAGGGTGTCCAGGTGGGACTCCTGGATGCTGACGAGCTGACGTATCTGGCCAAGCTCCGCCTGGAGACCGGCAAGCTCTGTCAGCTGGGCTGTAGGCGTGGTTCCTCTGCCTGCAGATGACGGAGGCGCTGATTGGACCGGAGACGGGACTGCTGGTCTGACTGGGGGCGGGTCCAAGCTGGTGCACCGAGCCGGGGCAGCGGCGAGCTTGCGGCTCCGTCCTGGGACACAGGGTTGCGGTGGAGCCCAGCATCCTTCCCCACGTTGTGGACCAACTCCGGGGAAGCACACAGCCAGTCTGGTGCCCACGTAGCAGGAGTGGTCTGGCAGTGTCTCCCGGTCCAACCTCTCATCTGGCTCCGGGAGGGTGGAGAGGATCGCCGAGGCTGATGTTCGGTGGCGGCATCTGCGGCGGGGTGACGCCGGAGGAGGAGAAGCCGGCCGGTGGTCCAAGGAGAGAAATTGGAGCAGGCACTCCCAGGGGAGAATCTCCTCGCTGGATCCTTTAGTGGGGTGGATCATTCTGTCAGCGCGTGGCGGTGAGTGAGGCAGATGCAAGGATCCACATGCGGGTGAGGGAAGCAGGCAGGCAGACAAACCAGTACGAGTAAAAGTATTTAATGATCACACGCTGGACAATGAAACAATGATCCACAAAGAGACACAGAACTGAAGGGGTTTAAATACAAGAGGGCTGGGAGCTTGGGTGAGTAGAAACGAGAGGCAGGTGGGAGCAATTAACAGAGACGCAGGCTGAACCAAATGGGGAGACAGGACAGGGTGTGACACTCAGCAAAGTAAAAGTGCTCACTATCACACATTTAGACTGATTTGTGAACAATGTTTGAGAGAAATGGTAATATTGTGTATCTGGAATGAATTTTAGATCTTTAAGTCCATCTCATGAAAAATCGGAGCCGAAACAAAGGTGTTGCGTTTATAATTTTGTTGAGTGTGTGTGTATATATATATATATATATATATATATATATATATATATATATATATATATATATATATATATATATATATATATATATATATATATATATATATATATATAGTCTGTAAAGTCAGACTGCAGGTTTACTGGTGTTTCCCAGAATATCTAAAAATAGGATGAGAGACAGAACTTTTAGCTATCAGGCTCCTCTCTTGTGGAACCAACTCACCAGCTTTACTGTGAGGCAGACACATTGTCTACTTTTAAGAATAGGCTTAAAACATTTTTATTTGATAGGGCCTATGGTTAAAATCTGATGTTAGCTTAGATCTGGACAAGTGGGGGAGTAGAGGGAGGTGGAGTGTACAGTCGGTAAAGACGGCTCTCCCTTGCCCTGCCTCCAACATGCCTCCATCTAAAAGGCTAGGTTATCCAGAGTTATCTGTGTAGTTATGCTGCTACAGGCTTAGACTGCTGGAGGACACACTGACCACTTTCCTCACTCGACTACTTTCTTCTACAATCTGCTCTTTAACTGTATTATTTCCTGCTACTTCAGCTGTTAACTTTATTCTCTAAGTGTTTTTCTCCCCAGAAGAAGCTACAATGATGTTCTGCTGAGCTGTGGTGGCCTCATGGAGGGGGCCATCGTCTAACACACTGTCGCTAACCACTTAAACATTCTCCCTCTCCTGATAATAACTTTTTACTTTCCTTGACTTTGAATGTGCTACTACTAGTTTACCCGTTTAATTATAGATCCACTAGGATAAATACAATAAAGTTTATCTCTCACCAAATAGAATATTTACTAAGAAATCACAATGTAACCATAGAAACACTACTTTGTGTGTGTGTGTGTGTGTGTGTGTGTGTGTGTGTGTGTGTGTGTGTGTGTGTGTGTGTGTGTGTGTGTGTGTGTGTGTGTGTGTGTGTGTGTGTGTGTGTGTGTGCTCTGTCTTCTCCATCCCCAGTGAGTCGTGGAGGATGGCTGCTTATACTGAGCCAGGATCCTCTGGAAGTTTCTTCATGCTAAAAGGGAGTTTTCCTCTCCACTATCGCTAAATGCTTGCTTAGTATGAGGATTGCTGTAAGGACTCTGACACTAGTCAGTGACTCGATGCAATTTGCTGGGTTCCTTATATAGGAAACTTTTTACTGATTGGCTTAATGAACTTACCTGTATTGGAATGTTTACCATGTGAAGTGATGATGTCGTGATTTGGAGCTATATATATATATATATATATATATATATATATATATATATATATATATATATATATATATATATATATATATATATATATATATATATATATATATATATATACATACACATATATATGTTTATACATATATATAATTTATTTATTTATTTGTTTATTTATTTCATTACTATTCTTGAACTGTAACCTTCATCTTTTGCAAGGAATGGTTGTGTTGGATAAGTAAGCTGCTAAAAGATCATTTTTGTTTGTGTTTCCATTTGAGGCTTTAAAGGAAAAAGAATGAAGTCTTTCAAAAGGGGGTGATTCTTGTGTAGAGCAGCAGTTACCTGAGGTTCGGCTCAGGCCCTTTTGTTGCAGCTTGTACAGAACAACAGCCAATAAAGCACTCAGGGTGATGGTGAAGATCAACACTCCACTTAGTAGGTATACCAAGTACACCTCACCTGCAAATACAAGAGAAACACTGAGATTATGAAAATAAAGTTTAGATGAGCTGCAAAAACTAAAGTGGTTGTTCAAACATGGATTTCTTAGAAAATGTTTTAAACAATTAAAATTGTATCTGCTCATTGCCAAGCTAACAGTTTATTAGTGCAAAGTTAAAGTTTAAAACCTCTAATCTCAATAATATTATAGCAATGTATTTAGGATTGAATAAAACTTTATACTTAAACGTTTTCTTTTCTTGTTTATTTTTTGTTTAAATTGTTTAATATTCTGTGGTTAATTGCAGCAAAAATTTGCATAGAATCTAGCAAACTATTGCACTCCTGGTTTTGCTTGTAATATTTCCCAATCCGTCATATTTTTTGCACTTTTTTGTCCTAATGCAAGGTTTATGAAAATGAATATTTATAAAATGTAATTTACATGAATTGCTGTAAAACCATGGAGATTAAGAAAACAGTGAGCTTTCTGCATTTAGTCCTTTGAGCTAATCTCTATTTTCCTAACATTGTAAAGAGATTTATTATTTATTTGTTAATTTTTTTTAGACAGAAATTCATCTTTAACATCAGCAAAAAGAAAAACTCACTCGTCATTTCCAGCTTGGTCCCATTTCCAAACAGTATGTGTCCACATGAGGCCACGGCACAGTAGTAAATCCCAGCATCAGACACATTCAGGTTCTTCAGAGGCAGGTTGTACACACAGGTGTGTGTTGGTGTGTTTGGTTCCCTCTCACACTGATCATTCCTGCCTCCGTGGCTGTAAATAAGTCCTGGATGAGAATCTTCAGAGTCCTTGAACCAGTAAACACTGTGTTCTCCATCACAGGTCCCAGTCTGGACTGAACAGTTCAGAGTCACAGAGTCTCCTGACTGGACGGTCTCAGATGCTGGTTGAAGGACCAAAGCTGTGTTCTCCAAACCTGAATCTTTCACTATGACTGTGGTCCCCTCTCCAAATTCAAACATAAATGACAGACCGCTTGCACAGAAGTAAGTCCCTGTGTCTGAAAGCCGTAGGTCAGATATTTGTAACTGGCTTTTCCCATGTTCAGTTTTCAGTTTGAAGTGGGGATTGTCCTTGAAATCATCATAAAATGTTCCACTTTCATCATATTTATAGCTAATGGAGACCAGTTTCAGCTTTTGTCCCAGAGTTTGTTTGTACCAGTAATATCTAACAGCAACACTTTGATGAGTGCAGCTCAGAGTCACATCTCCACCAATATGAGACGTTAGAAAGCCAGGAGAGTCCCGACGCACTATTGGTTCCACATCATTCGTCTCCGCTAAGGTAAAAAACAAAAGTAGTTACTTTAATTCCTTAATTGTATTCCTCATAAATAGCAAGTCTAAAAGTTCAACTGAAATCTAGACTCACCCAGGTTCCAGAGCAGCACACCCATTAAATAGAAAAAAGGCTTTGAAGGTGTCATTGTGATGAAATGGTTGTGTTGAATGAGAGCATGAAAGCATCTTGAAACAAAGCAGGGAAAGGACTGTGCTTATTCGCTACAGAGGAACATGACCTCATCACAGCCACCTACAGACGAGTTTGATATGAGAAGAAACTGAACTTCTGAGACCCCTCACACCTAAAAGCGCTGATTAGACAAATCTGATAATTAGATGAGTGGTCCCATCAAGTGAACAAAGAATAAATAACCTTACATCCAAAGATTCTTCATCAGTTTATTTGTTCTAAAAAACCTTCAACAAGTTATATTTTTGCAAGAGTAGATGCTCTTACCAGTGTGTGCTCTAATCACCTCAGTTGGCTCCTGTCAAAGGAGAAGTGGCTCAGCACCCAGCCTCTATGAGATGTCTGAGCTCCTTACCCTAACTCCGAAGGTGCTTTTATAGGACACGCCATGCCGGCAAATCAGCGTAATATTACCGCGGTGGTATGTCTATAAACGCGCCATGCCGGCATAGCGTTGCGCGAATATTGTGGCATTCGTTCCGCCTCGCTTGGTAGTAATCTTGCCACATCAACCCCTCGCCTCTGACGGCTAAATGCGTGTCAGCCCCGCTAATCCCTTTGGAGCGACTGTGGGAGGCTCCCCCGCAAAAGAGGGTGGTCGCGCTGGTGAAGTATGCTGCCGGCCGGAAGGCATATAAACACAGATAAACATGGCCTCTCACTAGTATCTTTCAACCACCAACAATATGGCAAACTGGACGGACGCGGAGACCATGGAGCTTTTGGCCGTGCGAGCGGACGAACAGATTAGTCGCCTTTTTACAGGGACAGTGAGAAACAGCCAGCTGTTCGACAGAGTGGTGAAAACGCCGGCTGAGCGGGGCGTCAAGCGGGACAAAAAGCAGGTCACATCAAAGCTAAAGGTCCTGAAAAAGAAATTTCATCAGTCTGACGTGTCTTCCGTCTGACGCTGAACGTGCGACCCTGTACGTCATATGTGGGGGGGGGCACCCAGCGACCTCCCTATACCCCGTCTTGGCTGGATAGGTGCCTGATGGCAGTATATTCCAGCTTCAGCTTTGGTACTATAAATGCCTAAATCCTCCCCAGGGAGCCGCGGCAAATCCCGTTTTGAAAACGCTACGGTCCTGTAAAAACAGCTCATGGCTGAGCTTGGCCACCTTGCAAAGGAAACTCATTTCAGCCACTTGTGTTCATGTTCTTGTTCTTTTGATAATTACCCAAAGCTCAGGACCATGGGTGAGGACTCCCCAGCCCTTAATCCCATTGAGAATGTGTGGTCAACCTTGCAGAGGCAGCAGGATTAAAAAACCACAAGTTGTCCAGAAAAACTAACAAAGTCAATAAAACCGTTACATTTCTACTTCAGTGACCATAAAACACCTGACAAATGGATCTAAAACACTGAAGCAGAGCATTTTGTGTGAACCACAACTCGGGTCGGACGTTTGAATGCAGCTGTAGGTTTCTAACGGTGTTTAGAGAAAAGCTGATGTGCTAAATAAACAATAATAGAACATTTAGTCCTGTTATTGCTCATGTTTTCATATTTTCTGTCATTTAGCCTCATTTGAGCCCAAAACTGTGATTCCAACATTTTAAAAGGTCACTGAGATCTGAACCTGCAGGCAGTTTGATGAAGCTGATGCGTTCTACGCATCGACACACTATATACCAAATTTATTTATGAATGAATGAATGGTTAATTTTATTCAGTCATCATGAAAATTATTCATGTAAACAGTAACCCCGGGTTTCCATGGGAGCCGTCAGCAGCACGTTACTGCAGCAGCACGTCTTGCTCGCGTAAGCTGCTGCTTGGCCCTTCCCACGAGACGCGAAGCAGCAGAGGAGCAGCTGTCACCAACAGAGCACGAAGTCACACGAGTGACTTCGTCAGTAAACACAACAACAAGCAGGAGAAAACTACAACATGGTTTGTGTTTTATGTTCTGTCCGTTTTATAATCGCCAATACAGACCTGATAAACAAAGGAGGCCGCTAGCTAAGTGATAACTTCTCACGGGGACGCACAGTTAGTAACCTTTTTTAAAAGTAAAGCAACCGGAAGGCAGTACGTTCTTTATTCTGAAAATCTCGGGAGCTTCGCTCCGTTTCCGCGTCCGATTTCCTGTCTTTCCTTCCCCAAAAATGTCAAACTTGACCCGTTTCAGAGGCGTCGCGCGTAGAAAATAGAACCGGCGCGTAAAGGCCGCGACATGCTGCCCCTGAGACGCGGCCGACTCGCGCTGCCGACGGCTCCAGTGGAAAAGGTTCTGTTGACCACAGCGGTTCCTATCAGCAGCTATGACGTGCTGCTGACGGCTCCCGTGGAAAGCCGGGGTGACACATCATACAAATAGATACATATATTTCCATTCCGCCACAATGTATATATTCATATATTTGTATATAGTATCTATTTAGTATCTCGTAACTGAACAGGTTTAGGCAGAAGCAGCAGCTTATAGAATTGCCTAACCTACTTACAAATCAATTTTTCAATTTGTCTCAATGTGCCAATAACCAAAAAGAAAAACACAAACCCATCCACCAACATCAAGTTAATACTCTTCAAAAATATTTTTACTGATAAGTATTGTATCGTGATGAAGGAGCTATTCCTCCAAGGTTATTTAACCTTTTCCACAGTTCCTTTTGACACGGCGCCAGAGTGCATGAAACAGCCTCAAGGTCATGCATTCGCTTCTAAACTGTTTACTTTCCAACAATGAAGACTGAAGATGAAGAGACTCTTTTCTTTTATTAAATCAAAGAACTCTATTTTTAATAAAGCTAATCAAAACAACTGTTAGTCAATAATACAATGTGACCGATCTGTGAAATCACAATGTTATGATTAATATGTTTTAATAAGTGATATGACTTAATCTAGTCACTAGACACACTGACACACGTAAGGAAAACAATCGCATGACACATTGCTGTACTGATCCAATCAGAACCTTCCTAGTCTGAAGCGTGGCAGAGTCTCTGTAGTGCTTATAAATCTGCCAGCTTTGATTCGTCCAGAATCAAAAACATCCAGATTAATAAAACAGTTCAAACGCCATCTTAAGTTCAGTTCTCAAGATCCCATGAAGTTCACCGTATGCTAAGCAAAGTATTAGACCGGCCATCTGTACTTTTCTTTTTAAGCTGAGAGCCATTCAAGCTGGGAAAATTCTGTTGTTTTTACCAACCAAGCAACGGTTCCTTTCAGAATAAAAGCTGAACTCACTGACCCAAGGAGGTTCCCCTTTTTGACGCTGTGAACCACCTGTCGCTTTTTACCTGGAGACTATCCAAGGACTAGTTTGTCGTGCTGTGACGCTGCACCATTGGCTCCAGTACCGGAAGGAAGGTCCGAGGACCTGGCATTCTGGATCCATCGTTGGAGGTCTCACTGAGGGTATGTGGATGCGACATAAATGATGTCTCGTGTGTTTATGACTACGAGTCTCAAACTCTGATCAGTTAGGAGCAAAACATCATCTCCCACTCAGACTTTGTTTCTCCGGATACGAGGGTTCTGAATAACACTCATTCACACACACACCATCATCTCACACCTCAGTCAAACAGAACATCCATTATTAGAGAGTTAGTCTTGTTAAATTGTTTAAAATTATTAAGTAATAAATTTCCTTAAACGTTTGAAGGTCTCTCTCTCTTCTCTTGTCTCTCAGCTATTACAAAGTGTTATCTAAATCCCTGCAATAAAAAGATCCAATCTTCTGATTTAAATAACCCAGTGTCCATAAGATGGAATTCATACTCGATATGAATTTTTTATGTCTTATAGTCCTTAATTAAATGTAATTAACACTCATTACAGTATTTTAAAAACTGAAAGTGAAGTTGCTAATTTAATTCTATTTTAGCCTCATTCCAAAATTTTACTCCCATTAAAGAGATGCATCTCCTTTTTATACCCTTTATAGCTTTTTGTACAACAAACATACATACACCTCTTAAATCATCTTTACTTTCCCTCTTTTCAAAAAACATTTGTATATTTTCTGGCAGAAACATTAATTTTGCTCCAAACATAAATTGCATTATTTTATAATAACATAGATCTTCTATTTTTAATCTGTGATTTTAAAACAACGGATCAGTATGAGCATAATAATGGCTCTGGTTTATAACTCGAATAGTTTTCTTTTGTATAGTTTTTATTTCATTTACATGTGTTTCAAAAGTTGAACCCCATATTTTGATACAATATAACATGTAAGATTGTATTAGTGAGCAGTATATTAAACGTAAGGCCTTATAGTTTAGCCTGTCTTTCACTTTATATAACAGACCCAAAGATTTTGCAATTTTTCCTTTTATATAATTTAAATGATGTTTCCAGGATAAATTAGAGTCAATCACAACGCCAAGAAATTTCATTTCAGACACTCTTTCAATTTTGGTATTTGAAATTGTTAATTTAAAGTCCCCATTTTTTACCTTATTATTCCCAAATATCATAATTTTTTTTTTTATATTCAATGATAATTTACTTACATCAAACCAAGATTTGAGGACATTTAACTATTTTTCGGCCTTCTTTAAAATCTCTTTTACATCTTTACCTGAACAAACAAAATTTGTACCATCTGCAAACATAATAAATTTGAAAAATTCTGTCACGTTACATATGTCATTTAAATATAAAATAAATAATTTTGGACCTATTACTGACCCTTGTGGAACTCCAGAACTTATTTCTCTAAATCCAGATTTTATATCTTTAATTTTTACATTATATAATATGAATATAACAGAATATTTTATAAAGTATTTGATCATTACAAATTTTACATATTAGCTCAAAAAGTAATTAATAGGGAGATATTTTACAGCAGTTCGTAATTATTTGTTTTAAAATGTGACTTTATCCTTTTTAACCTGGTCAAAACGTTTGTTTTCCAAATGTTGTTATTGCATGTTTGCCAAGCTAAATTAGGTACATTGCTATGTATCCCAATTTGTTGTAAGAAAATCCTGTGATTCGACATAAGCCACTTGTTCTTTTATGTGATGCACATCCAACACAGTGATGCAAGAAGCTATTCTTAGTTTCCCCTGTGGTCAAAAGATGAAATCTCTGTTTGGTTGTATGGTTCTTGTACGTCGATCATAGACAAAGCTCTGCTCTCTTCGTGTGGTTTCAATCAGGAAGTCTTCACTTACTTTGTTGTGCAAGCAACCCTATCTTATGAGAGAGAGAGAGAGAGAGAGAGAGAGAGAGAGAGAGAGAGAGAGAGAGAGAGAGAGAGAGAGAGAGAGAGAGAGAGATAGAGAGAGAGAGAGGTTTGTAGCTAGGAGGATCGTTTACTTTATAATCTGAACTTTGTTACAATAGGACAGTCACATGAAAGCATTCAGAATCCATCTTGTGCCTTCGTCTTCTCTCTATGAGACCATACACTGACCCCTAGTGGTTACTAGGGTTCTCACAGTAACCGGTGTAGCGGTAAACCCCGGTAAAAAAGTTGACAATAATAATAACCGTCTTGTTTTTTAAAACATATATTATCCCGGTGGATTACCGTGGCTGCGGTGTAGGCACGGTGACCCTTACCAGCCACCGTATCATCTGCTGAAGTTGCCGGTGGCACATGCACACTTTGTTGTTTACAACCAAAACTTTCTTAAAGCTAAAGCTGAAATAATGGCAAAAGGAGGAGACGGCAGAGCTCAGGACATTTATTATCCCTCAAAGAAGACAAAGTGGGAAGTACGGGCATTTTTTGGATATTTGAAGAATGCCGAGGGACAGTTGATAGAAGACGGCTATCCTGTTTGCAGCACGTGCAGAAAAAGTGTCTGTGAAAGGCAGCAACGCTTCAAATCTCATGACACATCTGTGTGACCATCACTCACAACTCTACAGCCAACGCAAGGCAAGCTAACGTTAGCGTTGTAGCTAAAATGCGTGATCCGAGGATTTGGGTTGAGGGAGAATGCAACGAGTCGCTATATAAAGCAGCCGCAGCGCCGCTACCTGCATATAAACCGTGTTGCGGACACCGCCATGTTGAAATGACGCTATGCATTACGGGGCTCCCAGGGGCAGATAAGAGTTGGTCTCTCTCCGAGAATAATTATGAATTTAACAATGATTACTGCCTGATGACATTTTCCCACATCTGCAAAGCTCACTGGAAGGACACAAACCGAGGACGATACTTTCCTGATATAGGGTTTATTACTCAAGTAAGGGTAAAAAAGTATCTGATTAGAAGGCTACTTGAGTACTGAGTATCATCTGATGTAATATTTTTAAAATGATGACATCAGATGGACAAAAAATTAGAAGTTATGGGCAAATATTGGTATTTTAAAGACTAAGGGGAAAAATGTAAACAAATAAACAACATAATTACAAAATAACAAATTTTAGGCAAAATCTAGACACAAACTGAGGACAATATTTTCCTGATATACAGGGTTTATTTAGTTGTCTGAAAATGTAACACGTTTAAAAAAATACCGCGATAATACCGAAAACGTGATAATTTTGGTCACAATAACCGTGAGGTTAAATTTTCACACCGTGACGACCCTAGTGGTTACAGGACACAAAGATACTGTTGAGTATTTTATGCAACACTGATAGTGTGTGTGAATGTAAAAATCTGCATTAAAACATGAAAGACGATCAGAACTCCAGCTAGAGTCTGGTGTGGATCTGGTGTTGATGTGGAATGTTGGTCCACTCCTCTTCAAAAGCTGAGCAGGTTTGGGTTGCTCTGGATCGGCGTAGACGACGGTTCCTGCTAATATTCACCAACGTCACACAATTATTAAGAGGAGTGGACCAACATGAGCACCGGATACACACACACGCGCGCGCGCACACACAAGTGGGATGGATTATCAAAGGAGAAGTGCTCACTCACAGCTTAGTGCTTAGTGAACAATATTTGACAGTAATGAGTCTTCTGTGTATTTAGTAAATGTTTCAGATTTTTGAGTTCCGCTCATAAAAATTGGGAGCAAAAACGAAAGTGACACGTGTCATCAATAATTCTGAGAGAGGTCATAGTTTCAGAAAAAATAAGTAATCTTTAATATTTAAAATATTTCAAGCAATGACTCATGTTTAGACAAACTGCTCTTCTATCTTCATGTAGTGGTTTCTTGCTGAAATGATCATGTCCTAGTCATTTGCATATAAACAAAAATATGAAAATGTAATTTCTGCTGTTTTTGTTTCTGTACTAGTTACGTGAGCACGGGATTTCATGCACTAACGAGTTGATCTCTCCATAAACATTTACGACCAGACATAGGAAGAGGTCAGGAATCAAAGCTGGCTGCATTTAGGTTTGAAGCACCACCCCTTAAGGAATTTTAAAAAACGTTAATACACCTCAGATTTTTGTTTGTTTGTTTGTTTTTTTGGATTTTGACTCACTGATTCATAATTCTTATTGTTTTTCTATGAGTTGACATATTCACATGTTTTAATAAAAATGACAAATTTTCGGCAAACCAGCTGCTGACAGTGAAAGGAGTGTGAGATGCTTCATCCATCTTTATTCATGTTGATGTGTTTTCCCAGCAAATGGGTGGCTAGAAGAGCTCCAAATGTACTCTGGTGTACCCTTGTTCCATCTTCTTTGTTGAGACCTTATTTTGAAACAGACACAGGAACACAAAACAATGTCAAATCAATCTGCGGCCATTTTCATTGTCTCTGAAGATTAGCACAAGCTACCAATGTAAATTAGTAGAAGGGTCCCTTGGAACAGTAGAAGAAGCTTCAAGCTGTAATTCTGTTGAACGCTTAGAGGAATATCTGCCCAGCAACTGCTACACAAAAATATTGCATTAGGAATTTAATGTTTTTACCTCAAAACCTCCCTAATCAGCAGTGCTTGAACTACAGAATAAAGCTGGTTAAGCACTGGTCTGGAAACAGAAGAAGCTCTTGAATTCATTTTCATTCAATTTTTAAAAATGATTTTAAACATTTTTCTTGATTTTTCATTCTTAATTTTGCTTACAGCCTTCTCACAACATATTCTGATGGTGTTGATCCATTCCAGAGTGAACTTGTTTAGGGTCAGACTCCGTCAGATATATTTAAAGGAAATAAACGTTTCAAAATGACATGACAAGCCCCGCCTTTGCTTTTCATGCGTGTGTGAACAGCACGTCCTGCACGGCCATGGTCTGATCAGGTACAAGTTGCTGTGGCTGCAGGCTTTGAGCAAGCCTTCCTGTGTTAAATTCAGCAAGAATGTACCGTATGTTTCCACCAGTGGAAACTTCTGTGTAGTTCACACCACCTTAACCACACGAGCAAAGGATAAACAGTAAAGACCACTGCAGATGTGAGCTCCTCTGACAACGATATTAATAGAATGAAAGGGGACTTTTATGAAGCTGCTGTGTCTATATTTGCCTTCGGTTGCTTTTTGTACGTACAAAAATATCAAGCTTTCCAGGCTGTGTTGCTGTTTCAGTGGCATGCAAATAAACAAACAAATCATTGTGTTTTGACTCATACGTATATTGTGGCTTCTACTTATTGGGAAATGTACCTTATAAAGCAGGTGATAAAAGAAATCTAGATGGTACAAAAGTGTTCTCTTGAAAATCGAGAAGAGGGAGAACTCAATGACACCCATCCACTCCAAGCACTCATCACATAGCCAGTCACTGGTTGGCCGTGGAAACCCATTAACATTAAATCATCTCAACAGTATCCAATTCCATTTGTTCCATTATTACACGGGGACATTTTTACAATTGTGTCTCCAAAAAGGGTTCCTGATTTTTACATTAAATATTTCAAACAATAAAGAATCTGACTGGACGTCACGTGACTAACAGAGAGTAGACGCCATGTTGGCAGGCAACAAATGTAAACAAAATGAACAGGATCGGCTTGGATTTTACTTTGTCGGAGTTTACTTCACACTTTAAAACCTTAGAAATCGTTTTATATAGTCAGAAATTAAATAGACTAAACATCTCCAACCCTTACCGTGTCCCTGGGATACTTTTTAAAAACGCCAGAAGCTGTCGGAGCGGACCTCTTACCAGATTTGAGATGCCCAGACATTTATAATTTATAAAACTAATTTACCAAAAACACAAATAACATAGATTTACATGTAAGTAGTTTAAATAGAGCGCTGTGCTGTTTGAATGTATAAACTGAACGCCAAGAGAAATCACTAGTCTGATTTTGTTCCGGCAGGAGCGTGGAAATTATGAATTAGAAACGTGCCAAATGATTACATTTGGAGTCTAATAGAAAGTAAAACTACCATCAATCAAATAAGTACAGACAGGTATTTTAGTAAAGCCAGAAAACTTTTAACTCCAGAGTTTTGGCTAGCAGCTATGAGCGTACCTGAACTACGCATGGACAAGACGTCAAACTCTAAACACAAAATACTTCAATAAACGGGACACACTTCTTTCCTGCAAATACAATTTCACAGGTGTTGCTAATACCTATGATCCTTCAAGGGATGTGCTCAAAGAGGAGCTCAACATTATGAATACAATATAGTGTTTTATTTTACAAATACCATTATAAACACAAACTTACATCTTAAGAAACATTATTTTAATAACGAAACGGCTAAATTCTTTCCAACAGTATAGATGTGTAGTGTATTTTGTCCGAGTGGGTTTGCCGGACTTTGACGTCATCGGCAGTCGAAGGACCCCGAGCCGATCTTGCACCCGAGCAGATCAAGCAGACACTTTTACACTAAAGCAAACTATTGTCAGTAATTTTGGTTTTATGTTGTTTTGTTATGGTTAGAGCTAGAGTTAGCAGTGGTTTCTCTAACGTCATTATGATTTTTAACTTTTGCTCTGTTCTTTTAGCATCTATGACACTTTCTTTCATTTTATGGAGATAAATTAAAAACATGAAGAGCTTCCATCTTGAATGAACAGAGTTAAAACTGTGCTTCTACTTTTAATGAGGTGAATTCAGGTCATTTAAACAGTTCTGTGCTGTAAAGTTAGACCAACGTCACACTTGGGAAGCTGGTCCTCTCTTTCCTTTCCGTTTTCAGCTCTGTAACGAAATCACTGTTTTCCACCAAAAGTCATTCCCCCTCTCCTCTGACACAGAACTAGTCTGCATGAGATATGGCCTCAAGGTCTCATGCATTTGTTATAAACTGCTTCTTTCCAGCTCAACAGAAGAATGAAGAATGGACTCTCTCCTTTTAATAAATCAAATAACTCTATTTTAATAAAGCTAATCAAACAAAGTGTTAGTCAATAATAAGATGTAACAAATCTGTGAAATCAAAATATTAATTACTTTATTATAATCCTATAGAATATAATAAGTAATATGACTTTAAATGTTTCCACTAGGACTGATCTCACGTAGCGTTAAGACATGACACATTACTTTTACTGATCCAATCAGAATCTGCCAGATCTGACAGAGGCGTGGTTTTGGTGGTGTTTGGTAAATCTGTCATCTTTTCATTCGACCATAAACCAAAACATCCGAAGTATAAAACTATGCCCACGCCATCTTTAACGCCAGTTCAAAGCGTTCTAGAGAAGTTGTCGGAGTGGCCAATCCGTAACTTTCCTCTTCAGCCAAAAGAACCAACGACACGCTGGATAAAATCTGTTGCTGTTCCACCTGCTGCAACGGTTCCTTTCAGAATAAAAGCTGAACCACACGACCCAGTTTTCGGTCTCACCAGATGCCAACTAAATTGTCGTGATCCGGAAGTATCTCAAGACTGGTGGTCAGCTGCCGCGGCTGTTTCTACAGACTTCGGCTCCATAAGGTCAAGCTGGACCTTTACACCTCCTGATCTAGACGGGGACTTCTGCTAAGGGTACGTAGACCGACAGAATGGCGTTGAATGTGTTTATGAATCTCCTAATCAAAGCTTAGCGTGAAGACATCACCTTCATTTCCCATCAGAACTAATCGCTTCTTCGGATTTGCTGGTTCTGAGCAACATTCCACACTACACCATTCTCCGTCTCATCCACCTTAGTTACACCGTACATTTAGTGTTAAAGTTAGTCTAGTTTAATTTGTTTAGTAATAAATCTTTAAACTTTTAAACTTGACTCTTCTGTTGTCTCTGAATTAATACGAAGCTGTTAACTAATCCCTGCAGTAAAAAGTTCCGATCTTCTGGTTTAAAATAACCCAACAGATCCAAAAGGTTGATTTCATATTTACTATGGAATCCTACGCCTTATGGCTTATTAAATAACATGTAATTTACATCATTACAGCTCCACCACAGATGTTTTATGTGAGGGTAATAGCATCTAGTTAGTAAAACTGTAGCGTGTATATAAGAATAACAAGACAGAGGTGTTACTGTGAAACAACAAGAACAAACGACCACCACCAGAGCAAGGACCACATAGACATCCTGTCATGACAGAGGAGAGGTGGTGCTGACGGAGCCACAGGAGGCTGAGGTGGATGTGAGCAAGCTTGACCAGAACAGGAACTCAGCAGAGGGAACTGCTTGTTTTCTTATTAATCAGGCGGCTGCACACATAAAATCATCTCTCTGCTCTGTGGGCCAAAACATCTCAGTATGCTTATTCAATTCAATTCACTTCAAAAATACTTTATTAATCCCAGAGGGAAATTGATTGCTGTAGTAGCTCAGAATAATAATACCGTAAATCCTCCAATACAGGCCGGTATTCAATTAAAGGCCGGGTCTCCAATTTTGGCCGGTGTCGGAGTCAGCGGAGGTAAATAATGGCCGGTCTCTTATTGTGGCCGGGTGGAATGTGGTAACAAGCAAGTACGAGCGTCCCAGCGGCAGGGTTATAGTTCCCAAATCAACCAGCAGGAGGCAGTAGGGGTTCAGCAGACCTTTATTAGGCTTTTTCTTCAACGCTTTGTAACGCTACAGACATGATCCTCTATCACGCTCCTATCACACAGAGTCACGGTGTCAGTTAACCATGCTAATTCAACCCGCTCCACAGAACACACATCACCTTCCCTGTGGCTTACATAACACTCACACAACACGCAAATCAGCACATAGGAACTAGCAGAACGATAGGAAACACATATAACACAATACCCAGAATGCACCTGGCTTACAACCCCAGCCAGGTCATTACACTATCAAGTTCAAAGAGAACGTGCTGATTATGCTGCAGAACACTCTGGAGAGCAGCAGTAGGGGGTGTATGAACTACAGTAATCCCTCGTTTATCGCGGTAGATGCGTTCCAGACCTGGCCGCGATAGGTGAAAATCCGCGAAGTAGGGACTCCCAGCATGCCCCTCGCGGGGATTCCCTCCACGTCGCACCTACGTCACAAACCGCGGCTATAAACCAAACGGAAGTCGCCTTTCCAGCTCACCACTCAGTCATCGTTTCTTCAGATTCATGATCAGAGTTTCCAACCTACCAATCAATCCAACGAACTATCAGCTCATAGTAAGTTATCTTACTTACTTCTGGAAAGCCCGGCATTTCCGTGTCACTTCGTTGACGCTCGAACGCTCGGGGGTTTCCTAGAGCAGCCGGCGTTTCACCGACGCTATCACTTCCGCGTCTGTGAAACCACGCTCCCTATTGAATTATCGTATGATCACATTCTCTGTGATCAGCAACGCGCTGTGCCAGACCGTAGCTACTGACACGCGATCGTTCATGTCGGTTCATTTCCTTTAATGTTTTCTGTCTTTTATTTGCGCCTGATGCGTTTCGCTGCATGCTGTGGAGCGGGGCGCTGCGGGCATCACCTTGTCCTCCGACGCACTGATCACTGATACGGCCGCCAAACAGCAAGCGCTCCGCTGTTTTTGCGGTCGGTAGATGTTTTAGAACTGCAGTTCAAAGGTAACTCATGAGGTGAATATATATGAACCCAGGTAGCAGTTTTTCTTTAGGATTGAGAGGAGATGCAGGAAGATAATAAACAGACAGGACAGAAAAATAGTCAAATAAAAACAAGTTAGTTTTTGTACCTGGTGGTTGCAACAAACAGACACCATTGAAGGTAATCAGAAGTGAGGAACAGAAAATGAAATAATTATTTTAATGTTTAGAGCAGCAGGAACTCTGAGAGGCTGCAGGTGCATCAGTGAGTTTGCGGCCGCTGCGCAGGGGGAGGGGGGAGAGGGCTGAGGCAGAAACTACCGTTGTTAAAAGAAATGTGTTTAACTTTGAAAATGTGGGCGCAATTTTAATTGTCAAAGACTCCAGCGAACCATTAGTTCATTTTGCTCAAATAGAAATAGAGGCCTGCCTCTAATACTGGCCCTCCTTCCAATAAAGGCCTGGAGCTTGATGAGCTTGAGTCAAATACAGGCCCGGGCCTGTATTAGAGGATTTACGGTAATCAAGTCATCAAAGTGTTGTTGTATATTACAATGGCTGTTGGCAGGAAGGATCTCCAGTAGCGGTCAGTGTTGCAGCCAAACTGAAGAAGCCTCTGACTGAAGACACTCTTCCGTTGTCGGACAGTCTTGTGAAGAGAATGCTCAGGGTTGTCCATCATTTTCTTGATTCTCTGGAGAATCCTTCTTTGCATTATCTCCTCCAGCGGTTCCGAAACTGCCGAAACTCTGGCTGAGTCCTTGAAAGGGCTTGGAGTTCCTCCATCTTGTTGGCCAGTGATCTCACATTGCCCATTATGATCGATGGAAGAGATGGTTTGAATTTCCTCTTTCTCTGTCTCCGTTTTGCTCCCGCTCTGCACCCACGCTTCTTGCGTTTTAGCTCATTTGGGATTTGTGGCTTCAGTTGAGGTATTATTTCAGCCTTGTTCAGAGACAAGCCGCATGAACCATAAACGCTGCGAGTTGTGAAGCGCGTTCCATCTGCGAGCCACATCACCAAGCGGAAAGTAAACGCGTCAAGCATAAACCTTGGTAAACAAATATTCTCCCAAACTGTAGGGGGCAGCATGGAGCTCTACGGCATGCATCCAACACTACACCATAGTAGAAGTAAAAATTACTGTTTACAACATGGCATTCCAGCATTTTTTAACAGCGTCCTCGTCTTTTCCGACAGTGCGAGTTATTTCTCTCCAAGAATTATTAACAACATGTTGATCACGTGATCTCTGAGAGCTGAATCGTACAAATGTCTGTATTTACGAACCTTTGCCATACTAGTTCTTGCCAGTCCGCCATGTTTTTCCCTGTTAGACCGTCCGCGTGGTTATACAATTTCCTAGGTGCGCGATGCGGAAAATTTGGGCCGTGCGGAGGCCAGGTGGAGGGGCGTGGTTGTTAAAATGAGGCAATTTTGCCGTGCGAACCTCGCAGACGCGTCAAACATAAACCAAGCTTTACAGAGTCAGAACCACCACTCCCCGGGGTGATTTACAACACAACAGTCATTCACCCATTCACACTCTGATGGTGATGAGGAAAGGAGAGAGAAGTGTCTTGCCAAGGACACGACGACTGTGACATTAACATTTTTGGATAGACCTTAGCCCTATTAAAAGTCATAATTTGTCCCTTTAATGTAGTTCTGGTTCCCTTGAGCAGAGACAAACGTTTTGTGTCTGTTGACCACAAGCACTTGCACACTAGTGTTTCCCAACCCTGGTCCTCAGGGACCACTGCCCTGCATGTTTGCCACGTCTCTGCTTCAGCACACCTGATTTACACCGGCTCCTCAGGGGGACATCAAGTCCTGCAGATGCCTGCTAATCACTCATTGGCTGAAGTCAGGTGTGTGGCAGCAGAGACACACTGGTGTTTAAACAGGTGGTGTCTGTTGTAAACAATTTAAAATGTATCTATGAAAGTACATCGTGTGATATTGTATTTATGTATTTAGTTTAGAATAACAAGGATAATGTGAGTCACATGAAGTATTTCAGCCTGGTATGACAACAGGAGGACATTGTTTTCCTCTCAGGATAACCTTTGACCTCAGAGGCACATGCAGACAGCAAGCACCTGGTGCTTTCCAAACCAAATGTAATGTATATAAAATGCTGCAGATGCCGAACCTGTTTACGTGGTCAGATGATCAGCTCTGGCTGTCACAGCAACTATGATGCAGAAAGACGTGGCGCGTGCAGGAAGTTCACCTTATATAGCATAGCATAGTTTATTTATATAGCACATTTAAAATGCAGCATGGGAGCTGCCCAAAGTGCTGCACAGGTTAAAACAAAACACACCCATTACAAGGAGCTAAAACAAAGGATAAAAATCTCAATTTAAAAGCAGAGAAAACATGATGAATACTAAGAGCACATTAAAACAATGACACAATAAAACACTAAAACGAGTCACTGTCTAAAAGCCAAAGTGTAAAAGTGGGTCTTTAAACGAGATTTAAAAACCGCCAGAGATGGAGCCTGCCGAACTCCAATGGGCAACGAGTTCCATAGCTTTGGAATTGGAACTCATTGCCCATTGGAGTTCATATGGAAGCGAATGAGCCTCAGTTCTTAAAGATAATATGACACCACGAGCCACTGGTTAGTGACTCTGAGGAGATGCAGTTCCTCATCTCCCTTTATGGGAGGGGACAGTTTTCTCAGAGGACAAAAGTGTGCTTTGGTCGGCGGGAGACCGGATTGGACTGGGATCGCCTCCAGACGCATGAATGAATCTGTACGGACATGGACTGGATTATAACAAACTTATCTTTTTATTCTAAACTTTGTCATCATCACTCCAAGATACAGAACCAGCTCAGCATGAAGATTAGCCTTAAGGGCAACATGGAAAGCATGCAAGACAGTGTGCCCTGAGGCCCAGGGTTAGGAAACTCCTGTAGAAGGCCTCATCAGCTCAACACAGGATGCACCTGACCAGCTTTGGTCTTCGAAGTGTTTAGATTTACGTCTTCTCTCGGCGTGATGTTTGTTTCAAATCACGGGCCTTAGTGCACTCGTTACTTTGGGGACACGGCCACATCTTATGGGCCATTCCCATCTGTACCGGGTCGGCCCGGGCCGGGTAGCGTAGGTTGTTGACATATCTGGGTGGCCTGGTATTTTTCCGGGCCAACCAAGGCTCATTCTCAGCCCTCTTCTCGAGGGGGTCTGCTTCAGGCCGACCAGGGCCAACACACCCACTGCTGACAGCAAATTCACACCTTCCATTAGAGCAAGCCTCTGATTGGTGGGTAGAATCAGCCCACATGGGCTTAAGGCAAGGACGTGTGGAATCAACCGGGCCAGGCTGGGGCCGACTGGGGCTACCCGGCCCGGGCCGACCCGGTACAGATGGGAATGGCCCATTAGTGTTGTGTGAGGATTTCAGTAAAGATTTTGGGGTCCTGTAAGGTCATGAGGTGATCCATGCTGTCTGGTCTGCTACTGCCCTCTGATGGCCAGAAATGCAACTGCACAGAGCTGATTGTTCTGATCCAAATCGAGTCCGTTTGGTTGCTTAACACTCAAGTTGAGATTGCTATGAAACACTGAATATTTATATCAACAGCAACAATAATAACATTAATAATAAATCGATATAGCACTTTTCAAGGCACCCGTGAGAATAAAATTGTACACTGATGGTGAACTAAAACTTA
The DNA here is from genome assembly GCA_006942095.1 of Nothobranchius kuhntae. Lineage (NCBI taxonomy): Eukaryota > Metazoa > Chordata > Actinopteri > Cyprinodontiformes > Nothobranchiidae > Nothobranchius > Nothobranchius kuhntae. The sequence goes on along the minus strand of SSNQ01034121.1, from coordinate 215,557 downwards.
AAAGGAAGCTTTGAAATAGACAGATCAAACACCACATTTTGTGTTTTACTGCGAAGCATCAGTGGATTAAAATAGAGAAATGTTCAGGCCAAAGGTTTTTTAGAGAGTAACACTACAAAGAAGTTTGCATCATTTCAAACCCCTTTGGCCACTGACGTATAAAGACAATTCATTGATAATCAGATATTGATGAATTATAAAGTGCTGACATCACTTTAGCTGTGAGGGTCGGACTCCTGTGGGTCGCTCTGCCTGCTGCTGGTGTCTGGTCTCAGTTTGAAGTCTAATTGTAAATGTTAAATGGTCTGTATTTGATATAGCGCCTTCTAGAGTCCTGGAACCCCTCAAGGCGCTTTACAACACAACCGGTCATTCACCCATTCACACACACATTCACACACAGGTGGGGATGAGCTACATTTAATCGGATGATGAGAGATGTGCTCTAACTTGTAAACAGCCTTGTAAAGCAGGATAGCCTAATAAAGAAGTAATGAGATAACCCCAATAGAGCCAACAGATATAAAGTCAGTCTACAGTGAAATGCTACAAGAATTATTAGACGTTCACATTTGGTGATTTTCAGGCTCTTTTATGAAAGAAACTGAACCTGGTTTGTTGCTAAACAGGAAAGGATGTTTATTATAGCGATGAGTTCACATTTTCTTCAAAATAAAACTCCTCAAGATCTGCTGTAAACATAAAAACCTGCAGCGAGGGAAAAAACTGTTTCGTCTTACACGAAATAACCAATCGTAGAAGAGAAGAGCCCTTCCAGCCAATCAGAGGCGAGAAAGGCGGGACCTTCCTTGGAAATCCTACAATTCCAAATGACGCCTCCGGGTCTGCAGCGGGTGCCTGGTTTGTTAACCGATTATTCTTCAATAAAGTTTTTTTTTAATAACACGAACATGTCTCCGCTTTCCAAACCGTTTATCCTGGCAGGAAGAAGATTGTTTACCGGGAGTTTAAGGCAAAGGCATTGCTTTTTGAATGCCCGTGGTCCAAGACGCCATTCATCTGTAACGAGTAGGGTTAACGCTGGAATGTGTTCCATTTCTGTCACACTAGTAGCTAGCTAGCTAGCTAGCTAGGCAGGCTACCAAGCTAAAGTCAAGTGAAAGAATTTATTGCGGACTCTTGGTCCAATTCACTAAAAGAAAAGAGGCATTGTACAGATAAAATAACAATACGACACACTAAAATATGAGAAAAGGTGAAGCTATGTTTGCATTTCTAAACTTCGCAAGTTTAAACCTGATTAAATTATTTTCTGTTGATAATAAAAGACTATAAATCACAATTATAAATCATCGCCTCTGTCAGTGCGCCCCAGGGCAGCTGTGGCTACATCGTAGCTCATCACCATCAGTGTGTGTGTAAAGCGCTTTGGAGTCCTTACTCTGAGAGGCGCTATACAAGTGCAGGCCATTTATCATTAATTAATGATTAATATAAAGTTCTTACTCGTGATTGTTCGTCTGCTGATCATATTTCATCTGTGTTTAGCTGAGCTGATGGAAAATATGGATCAGAAGTCCACCTGGGACCGGTTCTACACTGAGACCAACAACAGAGCTTCCACCTTTAAGAACTTTGAGTGGTTCTTTGGTTTTGATTCTGTCAAGGACTTCATCATGCCCCTTTTGCAGACTGGGCACCATCAAGATGTTCTGCTCCAGGTACTTGATCTGGGCTGTGGCACGTCTGCATTGGGCTTGTCTGTTTACAGAGAGTCCTCTGTCCCAGTCCGAGTCACCTGTGCTGACGTGTCCCCCGTAGCCGTGCAGCTGATGCAGGAGAACATTCGACATAAAGCCATCAAAGCTCGGCATCATTCTTCTCGTGTGGAGTTCGTGGAGCTTGACTGTACACAGCTGGACAGGTACTTCGGTTCTCACAGTCTGGACCTTATCATCGACAAGGGAACCACAGACGCCTTGTTGAGGTCCAGGGAGGGAAAGGGGAAGGCTGCCCTGGTCCTGAAGCAGTGTTTAAAGGTGCTGCAGAGTTCTGGATCTCTGCTCCAGTTCTCAGATGAGGATCCAGATGTCAGACTTTTGTGGCTTGAAGCAGCTGTGAAGGAGCAGGGAGCAGCAGCTGTCGGGTTTCAGGAGGTCGGAGAGCTCAGGGGAGTTTTTTACTACTGCTACCATGTGACCCCCCATCCTGTTGGGCAGCATTGATATTAATGTCATTGATATTAAACAGAAGGTATTGGTTCTCATGAATAATCTGATGTGGTGCTGTCTCATTAATGCCTGTCTGCTGCCACCTAGTGGCCAGATGGTGTGTTTCATCTTACTGGGCTCACTGGTCCTCCAGGGCTACCTCTGCTGCAGTACAGCTGTTTGTAATCAATTGGTAAATAATAGGATTCTGCACAGCTGCTGAACAGGTGATTCAGCCAGGTGTACGTGAGCAGAGAAACAACTAAAACGGGCTGGATGGTGGCCTATGAGGACCAGAGTTGGGCGCTGCTGTTCTGTAGAGTAAAAACCCAAAATAAATGTGTTGATTAAAAAACAAATTCCTAAGAAGCTCAGAGAGAATTGACAGCAGAACTAGACCCCAGCGTGTTTATGTTTCCTGCTGTGATTTAAAACTTTGGGTTTTGTTACATCGCTGCCGTGAGCCGATCCTGTGTGTAAAACGATTATTTAACATCAGTAACAAGACAATCTTACCGTCAGAATGTATTATTCAGTTTGTCGGAACACACAGGAAGAGTTGGGATACAAATTAAATCAAAGGTCTGAGTGATTATTAACAGTTGTCTAGTTTGAGCCAACAGCTGATTTCTGATCAGCCAGGACTTTCTCTCTCTGGACTTATTTCAGATTAGAAGATTAAACAGATCAGTCTGTTTAATCAGTCATGAATACAATCAGATTTAAAAACAAAGAAAAGGAAATGAATTTTTTTATTTCCTGTTCTTCAGCGATCAAACGGTGAACAGGCTGTCTTCTCAGGACGGTTTCAAGTTTCTAACCTTTAATGATTTAAGCCAAAGATCCAGGGATACACTTTAAACCATTTCAGTAAAAGTAAAATGATAACAAACATGTCTCTAATCAAAATAAAAGATGAGCAGCAGCAGGAAGAATGAACTCTAAATGGTTATTTACTGATTTAAACTGCTTACAGCGTATTTAAAGTGAATATTCAGCCCAAAGACTCATGTTTGGTTGGTAGTTCAGTGAACTGATTCTCTTAAGAAGTGCTATACAAGTACAGGCCATTTACTATTTTTACTATCTTCTAGAAACCAGTTAGATGATCTGGGGTTCAGGGCATGGTGCATTATCCTGCTGGAAGTAGCCATCAGAAAATTGATCCACTGTGGTCATACAGGTATGGACGTGGTCAGCAGCAATAATCAGGTAGGCTGTGGGGTTTAAACCAGGCCCAAGTGGGACCAGAACACACAGCACCACCAATGTCTGCCATAGATGACCAAATGCATGACTCTCTGCTTTCTGATCACCTGGGTTTGTTTGTTAACAAGTGTAACGGAATGAAATGACTGTTTTCCACCTAAAAGTCACCCCCCTCCTCAGCAAGAACTAATCTGCATGAAATATTGTTCAAGATCTCATGCATCTGCTTCTAAACTGTTTTCCTTTCCAGCCCAAGAGAAGAATGAAGACAAAGAACTCTATTTTTAATAAGCTAATCAAACAAAGTGTTAGTCAATAATAAGATGTGACCAATCTGTGAAATCAAAATATTACTTTATTATAATCCTACAGAATATAATAATATGACTTTAAATGTTCCACTAGGACTGATCTCACGTAGCATTAAGAGACGACACATTGCTTTACTGATCCAATCAGAATCTGCCAGATCTGATGGAGGCGTGGTTTTGGTGGTGTTTGGTAAATCTGTCATCTTTTCATTCGACCATAAACCAAAACATCCGAAGTATAAAACTATGCCCACGTCATCTTTAACGCCGGTTCAAAGCGTTCTAGAGAAGTTGTCGGAGTGGCCAATCCGTAACTTTCCTCTTCAGCCACAAGAACCAACGACAAGCTGGATAAAATCTGTTGCTGTTCCACCTGCTGCAACGGTTCCTTTCAGAATAAAAGCTGAACTCATTGACCCTCTGGGTCCATCTGACGCTGTCAACCAACTGTCGCTTTTTACCTGGAGACAATCCAAAGACTAGTCTGTCGTACTGCTGACGCTGTTTCATCGGCTCCGGTACCGAAAGAGGGGTCCGAGGACCTGGCATTCTGGATCTGTACGGAGGTCTCATCCTAAGGGTATGTGTGGAGCGACAAAAATGGCGTTGAATGTGTTTATGAATCTCCAAATCAAAGCTTAGCACAAAGATATCACCTTCATTCCCACCAGAACTAATCGCTTCTCCGGATTTGCTGGTTCTGAGCAACATTCCACACTACACCATTCTCCGTCTCATTCACCTTAGTTACACCATACATTTAGTGTGTTAGTCTAGTTTAATTTGTTTAGTAATAAATCTTTAAACTTTTAAAACTTGACTCTTCTGTTGTCTCTCAGCCAATACGAAGTGTCATGGACGTAATTTTCACTTTAGAAGTGTGTGTGTGTGTGTGGGGGGGGGGGGT
>SSNQ01034121.1:157132-182596 GCA_006942095.1 Nothobranchius kuhntae | reverse complement strand
GATTTATAGAACCAGAAGAGTCCATGACTGTGTTAGAGGACAAAAGAGCTGGCGTGTGACAGGAAAATGTTGGATCAGAGGAGGATGGGATGTCTGATTGGCTGGGGACAGGCGAGAAGGATGCTGGGTTTGTTCCTGAACTGAACCTATTGAAGAACTTGTTCAGTTCATTGGCTGTGTCCAGGCTGCCATCTGTGCAATCCTTCCTCTGCTTGAAGCCTGTGATCTTCTTCATCCGTGACCAGACATCTCTGATATTGTTCCTCTGTAGGTGAGCGGTGCGGAAAGTTTGGGCCGTGTGGAGGGGCGTGGTTGTTAAAACAACGCAACTTTTTTACGCGGAGCCGTGCGAACCTAGGAAATTTTCTAACCACGCGGACAGTCGGACGCGGAAAAACATGGTGGACTGGCAAGAACTAGCATGGCAGAGGTTCGTAAATACAGACATTTGTATGATTCAGCTCTCAGAGATCACCGTGATCAACATGTTGTTAATAATTCTTGGAGAGAAATAGCTCGCACTGTCGGAAAAGACGAGGACGCCGTTAAAAATGCTGGAATGCCATGTTGTAAACAGTAATTTCTACTTCTACTATGGTGTAGTGTTGGATGCATGCCGTAGAGCTCCATGCTGCCCCCTACAGTTTGGGAGAATATTGGCTCACCTCAGAGACAAGCCGCATGAACCATAAACGCTGCAAGTTGTGAAGCGCCTTCCATCCGCGAGCCGCATCACCAAGCGGAAAGTAAATGCGTCAAGCATAAACCAAGCTTAAACCAACCTTTAGAGTTCTACAACCCCCCAAGGAGCTTCGCAATGCAATCAGACAATTCAAATGCTGCTGGGGATGAGCTACGATGTAGCCACAGCTGCCCTGGAGCGCACTGACAGAGGCAAGGCCTGCTGAACACTGGCACCACCGATCCCTCCAATCACCTCCAGCAGGCAAGGCGGGTTAAATGTCTTGCCCAAGGATACAACAACAGCATTCTCTGGAGGGAGCCGGGATCAAACCTGCAACCTTCTGATTACTGTACGACCCGCTCTACCTCCTGAGCGGATGCTGTCCTGGTTTGAGTCATCTGGAGAAGAAAAGGTGGGAGCACCCATCAGTCCTGTGACCTCTGACAGTAAGGCATCCTGAGATCTTTAATGGAGGGAGGAAGGGCATTCTTCTCCGCCAATGAATTGAACTCATTCCCAGGTCATTGTAGGACATGCTTGTTAGGTAAATTTGCAACCGTAAATTGTTCTAACAGTGTGAGCGAATCTGTAACTTTTGTTGTGTCTCTGTGATGGTCTGGAGACCTGTCCAAGGTGTCCTCTGCCTCTCACCAAGGATCTGCTACAGGACCAGCCCCCTGTGATCCTTTTGAGAAACATACAGTGATGATAACAGATGGAATGATGGCTGCACCTTCTTACATTTTGGACTGAATTGCTCATAAGATCAAACTTAGACCTGATCCAGCCACTATAATCTTATTAAAGCAGTGCAAAGTGTATTTTTTAGTAATCATATTCAAAATTCTTTGCCAGTGATTTTGAGAAGAACTGTTGTTATGGTTGATTGTTAAAAAGGCTTTTCTGATTGTTTTCTTCACCCAGTGTGAAAATGTGATGTTTTAATCACAATCAGATGTGGGCCAAGGCTTTACATCAGCAATGTGGTAGCTGATGAATACGGATCCTGAGGAAGGCCTAGTCATGTCGTGCTGCAGAGGTGTGACCATGTCACTGCTTTGCAAGCCACAAGTAAGTCACCAGTATTTCCAGTTAAGTCTCGAGTCAAGTCCAAGTCAAAGAAAATCAAGTCCAAGTCGAGTCCAAATCCAATGATTTGGAAGTCCAAGTCAAGTCCAAGTCCTTAACTTTGAATTGTCAAGTCATCTGTCCAACTCAAATTTATGACAATGATAATAAATTCCAGAATTAAAGCTTCTTTTACTTGCTCAAACAAGCAGAAACTGAAACTGATTATAAACAACGTGTTGCTGCCTTTAGCAGCACCAGATCAAACCCAGAACAAAGAATGATTCACGATTTTTGTCCATGCCGGGCCACTTTTGTGCTAAAATATCAAATATGCTCAAGTCAACACATGCAAATCACAAGTCGGTGGCGTTCAAGTCTGAGTCAAGTCGCAATTCTTTTTAGATTTTATCAAGTCAAGTCAGAAGTCATTAAAATAATGGCTCAAGTCTGACTTGAGTCCAAGTCACGTGACTCGAGTCCACACCTCTGTTGTGCTGTAAACTCAATGAGAAACGCGTTCGGAACTTGTGAGTCAAATGTGATTTTTCGGACCGTTTGGAAAAGATCAGTAGCACTAATATGCAGCTCTAGGAATAAATAAAAGATGCTTTTAAACCAGATGCAGCATTCAACTACAGCAAATAGAATATTTATTGCAGCGTGTCATGGCGCAGGTGAGGCGAGCGGTTGAGGTGAAGATCCAAGGTGCAGGGGAAGAAGGTAGGCTGGCGAGAACATTCGCCAAGTCTTTAATGAGCATGCGAAACACTGAAACAATGAACAGACGAGGAACACAGAACTGGGAGGGTTTAAATACAAGAGGAGCTGGGATCTTACGTGATTGAGAGACGAGAGGCAGGTGGGAGCAATTAGTAAAGACACAGGACTGAACAGAGGGGGGAGACAGGACAGACTGTGACACAGCACACCACAATAATAGATCAGACCTAAATCCAGAAACGGCACCTCTGATTAAATGTATGAAATTGAACTGAATGGCTGAAATAAAGAGGTAACTGCTTCCAGTTCAGCTTGCGATGGTCTGGGAATCAATGCTTAATGGGCTGGGCTGATTCAGGGTCTCCAAATCCAAGGCCATGAATCTCAGCAGGAGGGAAGGTCGACTGCTCCGCCACGTACGAGGCTGCGAGACACTTGCTGACATCATCAAATCTATTTGTTCAAAGTGAATCATTGACTTGCTCGTTGAAGAGCTGCCGCTCCTCCTTGTCAAACGAGTCAGCCAAAGTGATTTGAGTATCTAATTAGGATGTTTCCTGGTCACCCCTGGAGACTCTGCAGGCTTTAGCGCTGTGTGGAGTCCCAAGGGCAGGGCAGGAATTAGCTGGAGGGATTGTACATTGTCTCCTGCCTTGGAATACTGTTGGTTCTCCAGGAGGAGCTGGAGAGTCTCTGGTGAGAGGGATGTCTAGGATTGGTTCCTGGATCGGCAGATGAAGATGGATGGACAGAGCTACATTGCAACAGCATTGTCCTCCTGTTGGTGAGAACTGAGTGGGGTAAAAGTACCTAGAACCCTAACCACTCTGTAAATGCAGCACATGTAAACATATGGCATTAAAAACGTTTGTTTAATGTGAGTTTTTTCATCAAGCTGGTGGAATAAAAATGCAGGACAAAAACATGAGCCGAGTTAATAATTCTGCAGCTCTAAACCGTTTATTTCACTTTTGACAAAAAATAATTAGGAAAAACATCTGGATTTAGGGGCATGCCCACATTTTCAGTTTGTCAGTTCTCTCTGCACGGTTAACTTTGGTGCCCCCACCACTGCCCATACAAATCCATGTAAACAAACTCAACATGCGATTCATGTATTTGTAGAATCACTTGATTTGAGTGCAGTTCGCTTTTCCAGCTTTTGAGACTGCAGGTTCTGCCTGTGCACATCAGGGGGCGCTGCCAGCCACTAAAACAATGCAGAGATGCAGAGTAACTCAACATGACCAACTTAGATGGCATCGTGAAAATAACTTGAAACAAAAAAGTAATAACAAACATCTTAAATCCCTTGTGGCACATTTGTTTCCCCTTACATTAACAGAACCCAATTATACGCAAAAACACATAAAACACAACAAAAACAACTAATAATACATGTATGGTTTTGCCACGGTGTTTCAAACGGGAGATCATGTTATGTTCCTGCTAAGGCATAGTCATGAGAACGCTGAAGGATTCCAGCTGGCTGATAACTCACTTTGCTATCAGATTCAGAATTTCCGTAGACCAGCTCTGCACAAATGTAGAAGTAGACCACTCAGAGTGAATGTGCAGTAAAGGCTGAGTTAGTCTTTTGGCAGTGGCGTGTCCAGATCTTTTAAAATGGGGTGGCCCAGGTGAGGCACAACTTTGTGCATGGGTGGCACCAATGATTATGCTTTTTTTTTGTTTTACCCCCAAGCCTTTTGTGGACAATGAAAAGCCTATTTAAAGGTAAATTAGTGTGGTGGCACCTGGGGTGGCCAATCAGATTCCAAGGGTGGCATGTGCTACCCCAGGCCACTCCCTGGACACGCCCCTGTCTTTTGGTCTCATCTTTCTGTGAAAAGGTTCTGAACAAACACTTTTTCACTTAGATAAACTCTGGTATATAGTTTGTGTTTATTTATTTAGCAGATTGAACCCAGAGTACCCGGAGGAAACCCACGCATGCATGGGGAGAACACGCAACTCCACGCAGAAAGGCTGCAGCCAAGTTCTGAACCTGCAACCTTCGTGCTACGAGGCAACGGTGCTAACAACTGCGCCACCATGCAGCCCCTATATGGTATTAGGTAACTCCACCATGTCAATGAATTCAGGTTTTCCAATAAAGAATGGATGGATGGTGTGGAGGAAGCTAACCGGTCTGCTCTGAGTTTTTAAAAGATTTTGCCAGAATAATTAATAAATGGGGCTTTTTTTGTCAATATAAATGCTACGAAATCAAATTTGCATAAGCTGCTATTAAATTTAAGGATTTATGATTGTGACTACCTCCTCTGTCCAATCAGAACTAATCTCTGATTCTCCAACGCGAGACTATAGAGAAAGTGGTATACAACTGGTGAGGTATGATTGGTGAGATGATGATGAACCAAGCCCCCACAAAGCGGGTCAAAAATTGAGGCAAATGCGGAAGTGAAATAAATTGCAGCTGTCTGGAAATGGAAGCAAGCTGCTAATCGGGCAAAATGCTGAAGAGCAAGCTGTCCAATTGAAAATCTTTCTCTGGCTCTCTGTTATTAGAGGTGGGATTCTCTTTCTTTGTGTTACATTTAGTCTCCTTGCTTTTGTCAGAAAGATCAAATAAATCCTTTTATTCTTGTATGATGTCCAAAACGTGGTGGAGCAGCATTTTGGATGTTACTCTATCCTTAATTAAACGTGAAACTAACTTGTTGTGCTCAGTTTATTCAGTTCTATCAAACAGGGACGGGTGGCTGGGCTGGACAGGAATTTAAATTATCCTTGGTATTTTGGGCCAAAGTCCTCTCATCCAAGAAGCATCTTCAGTTCCTTAAACTTGGGTTAGGAGGAGGAGGCTCATAGGTTACCCCCCATCGCTTGTTTTAGACCACAACTCAAAAGCTGAAGAAGCTTCTTGGCTGAAATGCAAAACGTCTGAAGGAAAACAAAAAGTTAGTTTGTGTTCAGTTAAGATTGTCACGCCTTGGACGGCTGAGCATCTGTACAAGCCAGGCCCCCACAATGCGGGTGAAAAATTCAAGCAAACGCGGAAGTGAAATAAATTGCAGTTCCACCCTCATCCACTAGGGGCTGGTGTCAGAAGCGAGCAAATCCTCATTGACTCTCATGTTAAAAATACCAATTTCACAGCAGAAATAAACATGTTTACAGCCTGGTACCAAAACATGTTTTTTGTTTAAATGATCTAGTTTACACTCATGACAACTCTGAGGGGGGTGAATCTTTTTCTCACTCTTCTGTTTAAGTGTATTAAAAGCCTAAAATTCTGTATAATTAATGAGCATCAGACCCACGTGACCACAGAGCTAGCTCCGGGGAAAGGCCTCAGTAGAGCCTCGGTCTGGCCTGGAAACTGTTCGGTCATTCTCAGTCTCTCAACTTAGACCATTAGTTGTAGCGTTTGTGTATTCTTTTTTGGATATTATTTGTGCAATTGTTGGACAAAATGACTTGCTGTGGCATTAATTGCACTAATAGAGCGTCCAAGGAGTCTCCACTTAATTTTTTTCGGTAAGTAAAATTATATTTATGTATTTTAGGTCACTGCCGAGCTGAGCTTAGATTTTAACATGTACTGTTTAACCATGAAATTTAAATGTAATAGGGTAAAACCCAGTGCATTTAACATAATGCTGCACTTTAGAAAATGGGTTGAAATATAACATGTTGGTGGAGCTGGGTTCCCACTATCAGCTTGTGGAGCTCTCGGGAGACCTCTGTTTTCCACCCGTTCTCCCCTCCCCGCAGCTCGGCGCATCTCTGTCTGATCGCGGCTTCTGTCTGCTGCGCGGCTGTCAGCTTGTGGAGATCTCCGAGACCTCTGTGTTCCACCCGGTTTTACCCAGCGGTCAGCCCGGCATATCTCTGACTCAGAAGCTCTGGTGTTGTGCACAGTTAACTCCGGTTGTAGCTAGGTTGCTACCTCCGTTAGCTTAGCTCCCACCTCCGCGTTAGCTTTGGGTTAGCTTCAGGTTAGCTTGTAGCTAGTTCGACCGGGTGCCGTCAGTTGATCCCAGCCTTACAGCCCCACCCTCAGCTCCGCCTCTCTTCCCTTTTGTGGAATTGTCTTGGCTTGACGGAACCTGTGACACGGTCAAAAGGGCGGTGGTGGCCACCTCCCATTTTTCTTCAAAAATGTGTTATTGGTGGCTATGGAAATGAATTGTCCAATATATGTACATGTCGATGTGATGAACATAAACATCTGACCTGATCCCTCTCTGTATTTATGGAGCATCCTGAACGTAAAAGCTGACAGTTTAGATTCTGCTCACATTCTACACGTGTAAATATGAACGTGTTAGTGGTTTGTGTGAATCTGTGGAAGATTTGCGACGTGATTTTATAGGCAGAAACATCATAAACGATCATGAAAACCATCTGCAGGAAAATAATTTGAACAAAAGGAGTTCCCGTAAACATTCAGACAGATTTAGGGATCAGGGCAGCATGGTTTAGTCTGGTTGTTGCTGCGGACTCCGTTTCAGTGCTGGAGGGTGAAGCTCTCGTAGGAAAACAAAGAGTTTTCAGGCCTGGTCAAAGTTGCAGGATGCACACATCTGGATGGGATCCTGAACACCAACACACCCTTACGGTGGAAGTGTTGAAATCTCCTTGTCTGATCTGCACACTTTCCCACAGCATTTCTTCCTTCTGCTGTGTTTCCGGATTCCTGAGAGTTTGTGTCTGTTGATATCCATGCAGATGTTTTCTCCACTGCGTTCACCAGACAGCTGGAGCCAGGTGAAGCAACATGGTGGTGGGAAGTTTTTCTTTTTACAATATGTCTTCGTAAAAATGACGTGAGTAAATACAGCTGATCCTCTGTTTTCCACAAGATGCTTTGCTGAAGTCGGCATGTAGAATTTTGCTGAATGACCAGATGAATTTGTTAAACGTATGCCATGCTACACAATCTGGGCTTTGTGGATCACATCCAAATGAGGATTTATCTTTGAGGGACATTTCCTAGAAGTGGATGTGCTGAATGTACTGGAGGACTCACTGTCCTCCTCCTCATCAGGATGCTCCTGACTGGCAGGCCCTCCCAGCCCTTCGTCAACCTCATCATCATCATCCGTAGCTGATAAATAGGTGTGCCTCACAGAGATCGGGGGCATTTTGGTGTTTGAACTCATCTGTTCACAGACCTCATTTGTGTTTGCAAGAGGAAGAATGACGGATGGCGTGAGAGGAGGGTGGAAGACATTTTTCTCCTACAAAGACAAAAAGCAGACGCAGTAGTTAGTCACATTTAATCACATTACTATCGTCAGGTGAATATGCAGAGTGAGTAATCTGGGTGAGAAAGGTTCCACGGGTTGGCATAAACTGGTTAGAACATGTCTGAACACTAAACCACAGTCTGACACACTTACCAACACCCCATTTCTTTGAAGTCTATCGGCTCTGAGTGCCACCTCCTTGTTGGATCGAAGCGTCTCCCTCCCTCTGCGGGAGTTGTTGTGTAAGGATGGTCTACCCAGGGAATCATACTCCCCCCCTTTCTTCCAGCCCAAAGAGTTAGTGGATTTGGTGAAAGTCGGCTCCTGTTCGCCGAGGAAAACAGAAGTTAGTAGATTCCCCTGATCAAAATGTTTTAGGTGAGTTTACTAAAGAAAACGATCATGTCATCTACATCAGATAAGATCACTTATTCCATTATCCACAGCTGCAGTCTGACGTTTACAGCCACTCACCATGAGCATGAATGTCACATCATTTTGTGTTTTTATCAATCATCGATCAATCAATCAATCAATCAATCAATCAATCAATCAAACAAACTTTATTTGCATAACACTTTTCTTACAAAAGAAAATGCAGCTCAAAGTGCTTAACTGATTAAAATGACCTCATATTCCCATCCCTTCCCCACAAATATATAAACAGCTATGACAGTTATACCCCCTACAACCCATTTGCCTGGCACACACACACACACACACACACACGCACAAAACCTAAAACACAGCATAAGTAAACACTAGGCTGAGTTCAGATGCGTTAGGTAATGAATGACACACCATCAGGTGAGCCATCTGCCTCGGCAGTAGTTGGCTGACGGTAGCAGCCAAGGCACCAACCCAGGGCGCCCAGGGAGGGAGGGTGGAAACCCCCCACCACCGCAAAAGCACACCCCTAGGAGCGCCCAGGCCGCCACGGTCGACCACCACCCCCAAGGCAGAGGGCCTCTCAGAGGAAACACTGGTATGAATAAAGTAAGTCAAATGAAAATAAATAAATAATAATTTTAATATTAATAATAATAGCTAATATGGATAGTAAAATGGCTAATGAAAATTGATTCAAGACATGGTAAAACATAAATAATTTCTAATACTATTAAAATGGAAATCATTAAATAAATTCACTAATAGAACAGGAAATGCAGCTAAAAACGGATATCAGTTAAAAGCTAAGCTAAAAAGGTGAGTCTTGAGCCTGCTCTTAAAAACATGAATGATTAAACATGAATTTTAATGACTGATTTAAAAGAAAACTACTGAAAATATCAATGATTTAAAAAAACGTAGTTTGAGTTCAGGAGTTTTAATTCATTGTATTTTTTTTCTTTCCCACTCAAAAACATACATAAACGTCTCATAGCACGTTCTACCGTAACGTTTATTCTCCTCTAACACTCTTCTGGCTGGTATTTGACTCGTCGCGGTAGAACTAGTGGAGTTCGTTTGAACAGAAACTAGTTCCGATTTGTGTTTGGGGTCGTGGTCCTGCTGGAACACACAACTTGATTCTGGTTTCAACCTGGACCATGATGATTTCGGGAGAAGAATCTGAAGGTTGTCCCACAGCATGATGCTGCCACCTCCATGCTTGACAGATGGGTTACTTTTGTTAAATCGACTCAAACAAACAAATGTATTGTCATTGTTCCAAATAGTTAGTCGCTGTCTTGTCTGACTCAAAGTCTTCTCCAGGAGACATTTGTCTCATCCATGTGGACACCTGCAGGTCACGGTCCAGCGTGAAGGTGTTACTTTTGGATCAGGAGTAACTGATGAATAACTGATGAACTTAGAATCGTAAGTTTAGAAATGGCTCCAACATATTTCCTAGCCTGTGTAAATCCACACGTCTCCTTCCGAGATCTTCTCCGAGCTCCTCTGACCTTCTCATTGATCTGAGTGTCATGTTTACGCTACAAAGAAATACCAGCTGCAGTCAGTCATGGTCCCCAACAGGAAGCTTCTCAGCCTTGACCTGTCAAGTTCAAAGACCATCTAGAACAGATGACTCATATTAAATCCTCCAGGGCTGCTGTCCTATATGTTTTAGTTGTTTCTCTGCTCCAACACACCTGATTTGAATCAATTGGGATTCCATGGAACTTGGAGACAGGTAGTCTAAGGAGCTTTGACAGAAAAGCGTCTGGACTTCTTTGAGTTGCTTGAAGACGTTTCACCTCTCATCCGAGAGGCTTCTTCAGTTTTGTTCCCTTTTCGGGGGGGAACTCCCACTGGGTTTGAATCTGGGACTCTCCACCATTTGACCTTAGAACTCAATCCTCACCTATGGTCATGAGCTTTGGGTAATGACCGAAAGAACGAGATCGCGGACACAAGCGGCCGAAATGAGTTTCCTCCGTAGGGTGGCCGGGCTCAGCCTTAGAGATAGGGTGAGGAGCTCGGACATTCGGGAGGGACTCGGAGTAGAACCGCTGCTCCTCCGGATGGAAAGGAGTCAGCTGAGGTGGTTTGGGCATCTGGTCAGGATGCCACCTGGACGCCTCCCTGGGGAGGTGTTTCGGGCATGTCCTGCCGGCAGGAGGCCCCCGGGTCGACCCAGGACACGTTGGAGAGGTTACATCTCCAATCTGGTCCGGGAACGCCTTGGGGTCCTGCCGGAGGAGCTGGTGGAGGTGGCCGGGGAGAGGACGGTCTGGAGCGCCCTAGTTGGGATGCTGCCCCCGCGACCCGGACCCGGATAAGCAGAGGAAGATGACGACGATGTTTTAGAGCTTTCAGAAGCGCTTTACACAAATAAATGTTTATATTTGAGGATTTTGTCATTTGTAGAAGAGAAAAACATCTACAATCAATTCAAACTGTTTTAACAAGTGATGAATAATTATTATAATCTAGAAAAAGAATGTTTAAATTTCATTGTTGAAAAGCAAAAAAATGAATACTGTCTTGCTCATGATATGAAAACTAGTGGTCACAGCTGAGTGACTGAGGTCAGAGGGNAAATGAGTTTCCTCCGTAGGGTGGCCGGGCTCAGCCTTAGAGATAGGGTGAGGAGCTCGGACATTCGGGAGGGACTCGGAGTAGAACCGCTGCTCCTCCGGATGGAAAGGAGTCAGCTGAGGTGGTTTGGGCATCTGGTCAGGATGCCTCCTGGACGCCTCCCTGGGGAGGTGTTTCGGGCATGTCCTGCCGGCAGGAGGCCCCCGGGTCGACCCAGGACACGTTGGAGAGGTTACATCTCCAATCTGGTCCGGGAGCGCCTTGGGGTCCTGCCGGAGGAGCTGGTGGAGGTGGCCGGGGAGAGGACGGTCTGGAGCTCCCTAGTTGGGATGCTGCCCCCGCGACCCGGACCCGGATAAGCGGAGGAAGACGACGACAATGTTTTAGAGCTTTCAGAAGCGCTTTACACAAATGAATGTTTATATTTGAGGATTTTGTCATTTGTAGAAGAGAAAAACATCTACAAAGTGATGAATAATTATTATAATCTAGAAAAAGAATGTTTAAATTTCATTGTTGAAAAGCAAAAAAATGAATACTGTCTTGCTCATGATATGAAAACTTGTGGTCACAGCTGAGTGACTGAGGTCAGAGGGGAATAATGCTTCACTGGTTCTCTGAGTCATACCTGAAACAGGAAGTTTAAAGCAGTGATGTCATATTAAGAGTTCACCTGCCCTTTTATTACACTCTGAACTTCAGCTGAACATACTACAGTACTGCTTGCTTGGGGTGTTCAGTCCAAAAGAGGCTAAACAGCATCAGTTAAAAAAGAAAGCCAGATGTTGAAACAGATGTACGGGGAACGTCCGGTTATTAACGATAAAGACATGGCAGATACATCAGCATCTGGTTCTACAAATCAAACAGCCACTCAGGCCATATTCACATGTTCACTTGATCATTCTCACAACAAAGTGTTCCCTAGGACACTACATAGAGAACCCCATGAGTGGTATGATTCATGTTGCGGGCTGACTTTTGAGTCCTGTGTTAAGCTCAAGCAGGATTCACCTCAACAAAACATCTGAAACCCACAGAAAGATAAGGGCACGCTCAAAGGGATCCCAGCCATTTAGAACTGTGTTTGTGTGGAAATGTTGTAAATAATGACTTTTTTACCAGCTGACCAGAAGGCATCCTGAACCGCCTCATTTCGCATCCTTCAGGCCTGATGAGCTAATGGCTGGTCCAAACATTGCAAAAACCAAAGTGCGTTGCTGCTATTCTGCCTTAATCTACTAAATGTAACAGTAGGTCTAAAAAGTTATTTTATTAATCTCTACAACGACATGTTTGACATTATTTTGGCAGGAGAAATGTTGCCGATATTTCTTACGCCTGAAATTAAAGTGAATTCATGTGTAACATTATTAGAGTTCACATTTGCTTTAATTTTGCACATTGCGATGCTGTTGATGGCTGAAGCTCAGAACCTGGTGGAAAATAAACAAACAAGCAACCCAGGCCCAGGTCTTACATGCATATTTAAATAGGCATGTCAACTGACCAGACTGGAAGATGATTTCGTCGTCGGGTTCTCCTCCAAGTCTCCAATGAACTGTAAAGGAACACAAGACAAAGTTTAAAAAAAAAAAAGAATAAAAAAGCTCCCACTAAATCCCAGGCCTTTGTAAACAAGAGATTTCAGATGATCATGAGAATGTTTGCGTAATAAAGTGTGTGGATCATGTGACGGCAGCCTGAGCCTGGATAGGTTATAAATTGTAAGTCGCTTTGGATAGAAGCGTCTGCTAAATAATAAAAACGTAAAAAACAAAAAACATGTGCAGGCGCAACAGGATCTGCAGAAAAGTGTTAAAGAAGAATTCAGTACCAATTTACTGGACTCTGTGAGAGTTTCCATCCGAGGTGAATAACCAACACTTTCGATCTCTCTGCTGAGATAAGAAAGATAAGTTAATCCATATAAAGGTTTAGATTGAGTGTTTATGATTATACATTCTTTCTGTCAGTATTTATCTCCACAAAGACTAATTTCTCCTCTGATAACAAATTGAAACTTTCTGCTGTGATAATCGCTCTAATCTAATTACTTTAATCCTTAGTAATGTTTTAGTCTGAGTCAGCTGTGGAGATTATTAAAGCTATTTCTCATCTCATCTTAATTAACGTGTAATCTCTTACAGCTTCTCATCCAGCGAGGCTCTCAGTCTCTTGATTGTGCTCCTCTGCTTGCAAGTGATCTTGAGGGTGAGGATGAGCATCAGGATGAAAAGCACAGCAGCCCCTGCCCCTAAATATATCATCCCTCGATTATCTGGGACGTCGCAGTCCTCGGGAAGACGCCTCACCACTGGACACAGGTGGGATTACACGTGTTTACGAACACACTCCTAGTTTGTTTTGTCGTGACATGTCCAAGTGTGCCGTGTTGACAGCTACCTTTCAGAGAAATCTCCACCTCTGCCTTCATTTCGCCCACGCTGTTCTTTGCCACGCACTGATAGGTGCCCTCGTCTGACAGGTTCAGGGGTCGCATGAACTTCAGGGAGTCAGCGGTAACTTCTGCTCCTGCTGGAAGCTTTCCACCAATTCTACAGGAAAAACAAACATAACACATGACAACAAAGTCATATCAGCTCTTTGGTATCTAGAGTTTCTATTCTCTGAAGCTTGTTCTAATAAAAACAAGCTGCAGAATAACACCGTCCTCCCCTTTTCATCAAATGTTTCTCTGTTTTCAGCAATTCCTGATTTATTCCCTGCTGTCCAGAAGCAAAAGGATTATTGATGTTGTGTTTCTGTCCAACTGTTGCAACACATTCTCACACCCAAAGCGTCAAAATATGACGCGTGTGACCAAGCCTCAATATATGATGATTCGGGATGTCCCAGCGCGTCAGGAGATGACGATCAGGGACACGTGGACGCCCGCGGTCACACAGACATTATTCGACTATTTAACCTTCCCCTCACCCCAATCCTAACCTTAAGGTCAGTAACTGTGAAGTAGTTCTAATGTCCGTCTCACCACCGGCGTCGGATACAGACGCTCTGGGACGGTGCATCATCAGTTTGTCCCTGATCGTTGTCTCCTGACGCGCCGGGGCATCCCTAAGCGTCCTATATTGAGGCTTGGTCACACGCGTCATATTTTGACGCCTTGGGTGCGAGAACGTGTTGGTCCGACACAGCGAACTGACCTAACCAACACATACAGGTTAATCCATGACTGATCCAGGTTGTTAGGCACTGTAATAAAATTCAAAGGGCATAAAAATGAAAACGCACAAATTGCTATCCTGATAAATATGTTAAACAATGCAGAAAGGCAATTTATGACTATGAACAGAAAAGTTCAGAACATGAAGATGAGGAATGATGGTTTCTCTTCTTAAAGAGTTGTAAACTAATAAACACTGTCAATGCACATAATTGTCCTAGCCATTTGTAAAGTACCCAGTTCTCTCATCTACTGTCAGACCGAGATAGAAACACCATTTCCTCTATTAATCCGTCTTTTCAAGACAGCTATTCTGTTCAAACTGTCGAGGAAACCGTGTGTCAGAATTTCAGCTACTGCGGTGGGTGTTGATGACATAAGGTATAAAAGAAAGAAAGAAAGAAAGAAACAAACAAACAAACAAAGAAACTAAGAAAGAAAGAAAGAAAGAAACAAAGAAATAAAGAAACAAACAAAGAAACTAAGAAAGAAACAAAGAAAGAAAGAGAGAAAGAAACAAACACACAAACAAACTAAAAAGAAACAAAGAAAGAAACAAACAAAGAAAGAAAGAGAAAGAAAGAAAGAAAGAAACAAAGAAACAAAGAAAGAAAGAGACAAAAAAGAAAGAAAGAAAGAAAGAAAGAAAGAAACATAGAAAGAAAGAAAGAAAGAAACGAAGAAAGAAAGAAACAAACAAAGAAAGAGACGAACAAAGAAAGAAACAAAGAAACAAAGAAAAACAAAGAAAGAAACAAACAAAAAATAAACTAAGAAAGAAACAAAGAAACTAAGAAACATAGAAAGAAAGAAAGAAAAAAACAAAGAAACAAAGAAACTAAGAAAGAAACAACGAAACAAAGAAAGAAAGAAACAAACAAACAAAAAGACAAAGAAAGAAAGAAACAAACAAAGAAACAAACAAACAAAAAAATCAACTAAGAAAGAAACTAAGAAACATAGAAAGAAACAAAGAAACGTAACTAAACAGAACGTTTTATTCACATGTTTCAATGCAGTCCATCACACACCGCGAGCGTCTCAGCTGCGGAAGAGCTTCCTCGCTGTGCTTCCCTCTAGACTTGCTAGATCAAAAAATCCCTCTAAACTTCCGCCATCCTCCTTGCTTGACTCGAGAGATCAGAAGTTCCTTCGAGACATCAAAGATCTCGATTTGTTTATGCAATCCACCATTAAACCAAAAAGAAGGAAATTACGTTTGATGTCATATATTCAATTTCAATTCAAGTTTATTTATATAGCGCCAAATCACAACAAGAGTCATCTCAAGGCACTTCACATAGTAAATGTGAAGCATATATGATGTTGTTCCTCCCCACTGCCAGGATTAAAGCCATAAAAACACAAAGCTGCACTTCTGGAACGACGCCCAAGCCGTTAAGTCACACGAAAGCTACATATATATGAAATTGCATTGCTGTAATACTTTTATTTTGAAAACTACTGGGGAATTTACACTGAAACTGTGTGTGATTTCTTGTCTAGCCCTATGTTAACTGCAGAAATTGACATGTTCCAGAAGCAGCTCGCTGTAAAAATAGAACCCAGTTTTATTTTTAGCAGCACTGCGTGAAAAGTTTCTGGGACGCTTCAGTTTCACTAAGTGAGTTGGAGCAGATTGTCGTGGGCCGGTATGAACCGGTTTAGGTTAGTGATTTCAGAACAGCATTTTTATCACCATCGTCATTAAGCCTAAAAGCGTATATGTGGTCATCACTGACAATAGTTGAAGCCGACCAAACCTTGCTACTACTTGTTGACATCTTCTCATATCCATGTACAAGTGGCAATTCAAACAACAGCACTCCGGAAACAGAAAAATGTCACTGCTTGCGACAAGCAAAATAAGCACCAATCAATAGAGTGCTGCACGGGCTGCCGGGGGACCTCAGGGCTGCTGAGAACGTTCATGTTTTTAGAAACAGGCTCAAGACTCATCTTTTTAGCTTATCTTTTAAGTGAATACTATCATTTTTTAAATTATTTAATTACTTAGGTTTTTTATTTATCTACTTTTTTAATTTATTTAATGTATTCTTTCTTTATACGTGTTTTTTAAACAGTTTCTTTACCATGATTTATGATCAAGATAATTTTAATATCTATATAACTTTTTGTATTACAATTCTCATTTTAGCTCTTTTGATTTTATATTTTAACCTTAGTTTAACCTTTTTCCAGGGCTTCCTCTGTGGGAGCCCTCTGCCCCGGCGGCGGTGGTCGGCTGTGGTGACCTGGGTGCTTTCCATGTGTGCCTAGATGGAGGTGGGGGTCTCTGCCCTCCCTGCCCTGGGCGCCCTGTGTCAGTGCCGTCGGCTGCTGCTGTGGGTCTGCTGCTGCTGGGGCGGATGGCTCCCCTGATGACGTTTCCTTATCTTAGCTGGTCTGGCTCATCTGATCTCAGTCAATCGTGTTTTTTACCATGGGGAAGGGGGCATGTGTGTGTGTGTGTGCGTGCGTGCGTGTGTGTGTGTGTGTGCCAGAGGATGAGTGTTGTGAGGTTTTTTTTATTGTAAGACTGTTTTTAAAATTCTGGGGATGGGAGGGAATGTGGGTATGTGGGGCCTTTTTAATTTGTCGAGCACTTTCAGTTGCATGTATTGTAGGATAAAGTGCTATATAAATAAAAGTTGATTGATTGATTGATTGATTGATTGATTGATTGATTGATTGATTGATTGATTGATTGATTGATTTTGATTGATTGATTGATTGTGTGACCCTGGCTGCTCCACCCTAGCTGTACCGCTCCAATGATCAATTGACCTACAACTGAAGGGGGCCCATGAGTTGGTTGTATGGCCCGCTATTACAACAGAAATAGACAAACTAAGATCTCAACCTGCTCATCCTGGAACCCTCAGTGGAGCCGATGACCTGACAGAGAATGGATGTACATTTTTTATACATATTTGGAGTGTTTCTAGAGACAGTAGAGTCCTACAAAGAAAGACAAAATGGATGCAAAAAGTGAAGTTTGCATAAACGTGTCCCCTTTAAAGATCACATTCACGTCTGACCTAACTGGTTTGAGCTCTGCTGTGAACAGATCAGCTCCGTGCTGCAGACAGAGTGCTCTTGTTTCTCGTGAGCAGGAAGGAGGAACTGGCAGCTTTTACATGTGAATCTCACACATCACAAATGTAGCCTCGCCTTAAAAAGATCGTCCATTTCACTTCCTCTTCACCCCCACCCAACTACAGCCCTCCACCCTCTCATCCCACTCATTCATTAGCTCACCCTTAACTACCCCCCCCCACACACACACACACACCACCACCACCACCACCACCTTCATGTGAAACTGCTCACAGCACAAGCTGCAACCTGACACTGACGCAAGTTATTACTTCACCTGCTGCCATTTACTCACAGTAGATTTACCTGCTGCTGTTGTCACGCATGTTGCTTCAAATTTGTGAGTGCCCATGTCTGGTAAACAGTGACTAACGATAAGTCAATTAATATTATTTTCACCAACCATCCCTTTTTGTTTTCTCCCAGAGGTAGAAATGTGTTTCTCTCCTGTAAACTCAGCTGTCACTTCCAACAATCTCTTGTATTCCATCACAGACATTTTCTGGTGCGTCACACCTTCAGACTGTTTCATGCTCCAAACAACATGGCTTTAAATGAGGAAGGCAGAATTCTGAGAGAAAACTGTGNACCAGAACAGCGGCTTCTTTTTCAATTTTCAAGAAACTCCTGAAGACCCTGCTCTTCAGAGAGCATCTTGTAAACTAGCACCCTCCCTGCACCCGTCCCCCCCTCTACCGTCCACTCCTTTGTTCCCTCCTCTCCATTATTGATGTCAAGTTGTTGTTGTTGTTGTTGTTGTTGTTAGCCTCAAGGGCAACATGCCGATTATCACTTGTAAGTTGCTTTGGACAAAAGCGTCTGCTAAATACATAAAGTAAGTAAGTAAAAGTTTATTTATAGAGCGCCTTTCACAGATATAAACCACAAAGCGCTGTACAACATGATAAAGATCAGGGCAAATACCTCTAACCAGTACAAAGATCAGAAAAAAACAATAGCAGTGATAAACGTAGAACATAAAATCATGAGTATAAACAAAGTGAAGGTGTGAACCCGAACAAAGCCATCTTTTTGAAACATTTAGGGAGGGAACGCCTGGATGAAAAGGTGAGTTTTTAGATGATTTTTAAAGACCTCTACAGTGTTAGAGAGACGGAGATTTGAAGGTAAACATGAAGTAAAGACAACCACAGGTCCGAACTAATGAGAAAACATGACTGAAAAACAAATTTAAATATATGCATGACCAGTGAGAGCAGAAGTCAAGTAAACGTAATTAGTAACATAGACAAATGTTCTGAAAATTATCACTCAGAGCTCAGTGAGACATTCTAAATGAAGATATGGACCGAAGAGATAAGGGAAGACTATTCCAATCATACGGGGCCTTAAAACAAAAAGCACAGCTCCCTACCTCTCTTTTAACTCTAGGAACAACAAAAAAAGGTCTGATCATTACGTCTCAGACCGTGAAGTGAGTTGTACCGTACCAAATGTAACAAGATAATCAGGGTAGTTAGAGTAAAAGCTTTTGAAAATAAACTGAATCCAGTAAAACTGTCTTCTGGCTGAAGGTGTAAGCCAGGGTAACTGTCCACACATGCACAGCGATGTGTCCTAAAGGGACAACGAAGCACAAAACGGCAAAGAATGTAATGTGCAACATCTTAAGAGCGCGGACAAGAAGCAGTGGTATTTTGATAAATAATGTCAGCATAGTCCAAAGTAGGCAGAAACAGCTGTGTGATTTTTCTTTTTCTGACCAGAAAGGTAAATCTGTTAACAGAACAATCAAGTGTGTTTAGCTGAGAATTGAGTTTATGTGTAGTTGCATGAACATGTGTTTTAAAAGTTAGATCATGATCCAGCCAAACACCTAGGTATTTAAAGGTCTCGGTCGATTCAAGAGGCGAAGAGCCGTGAAAACGAAGATTAAGGTGTTTTTCACCTGAATCTATAGCCTTCCTATGAAACAGTAAGGAATAAGATTTTGTTTTATTAAGTAGTAATTTATTGGCTTGTAGCCACTGCTGAACAACGTCAAAGTTCCATTCCATTCCATTTATTTGATAAAGCACATTTAAAAACAGCATGTGAGCTGACCAAAGTGCTGTGCAGGGGTAAAAAATATAAGGTTAAACGAATAATATAAAAGAATACAACAGCTAGAGCATAGCACAAAGAACCAAACAAGAGAAGTCAATAAAATCGGTACAAGAACAGTGTAAATAAACCTCAATAAAATAGCTAGGCAGTAAAAGCAAGGGAATAAAAGTAAGTCTTTAAGTGAGACTTAAAAAACCCAACGGAGGAGGAGAGTCTGATATTCAGTGGGAGTTCATTCCAGAGTTTCGGAGCGCAGACAGAAAAAGCTCGTTCACCACGGGTTTTGCAGCGTAGACGGGGAATCTGTAGTAGGTGTAGGTCACCTGAACGGAGAGTCCTGCCCGGCACATAAGGAGTGAGTAACTCGGATACGTAAGGTGGTGCTAAGCCATTCAGCGCCTTAAAAACAAACAATACAATTTTTTTAAAGTATACAGTAGTGCACAGGAAGCCAGTGAAGTATTGCTAAAATTGGAGTGATGTGCTGCCGACGGCCAGTATTGGTCAGAAATCTTGCTGTCGCATTTTGTATCAGCTGAAGGCGAGATAATGCTGCTTTTGAAATGCCAAACAGAATTGCATTGGAGTAATCCAACCTTCAGGTGATGAAAGCGTGAATGGTTGTGTCGAGGTGGCGCCGATTCAGAATGGGTTTTAGTTTAGAAAGAGTTCTCAGCTGATAAAAACATGATTTAACCATGTGATTAGCGTGAGGGTCCATTTTTAGAGCCACATCCATTTTAATTCCAAGATTAACAATTGCTTGACTAATTTTAAAAAGAGCAGAAAAATCAGGAGCGGAGGAAGACGAGCCATTAGTGGTAAAAACAATAAACTCAGTCTTAAAATCATTCAGCAGCAGAAAATTTGCTACCAGCCAGTCTTTAACCTCACTCAGGAGCAGCTGGATGGAGGTAAAAGTCCTCAGTGGAACACAAATCTGGCAGTTGTCCGCAAAAAGATGAAAGTTAATGTTAAACTTCCTAAAGATTAGTCCCAGTGGAAGAATATAAATGCTAAATAAAAGGGGGCCGAGGATAGAACCCTGTGGCACGCCCCAAGGAAGAGCAGCAGAGGGAGATGAACAGTCATCCATTCTAACTCTAATAGACCCGTTGTCAAAGTAGGAGCAGAACCAGTTAAGCGCAGATCCCTCAATGCCGACCAAATTCTCAAGGCGGGACAATAAAATGTCATGGTCAACCGTGTCAAATGCAGCTGAGAGGTCCAACATCACCAGGGCAACATGGGAACCGGAATCAGTGGCTAAAATAATATCATTAAAAACCCTGATGTGAGCAGATTCTGTGCTGTGATATTGTCTAAAACCAGACTGAAATTTATCCAAGACCCCAAAATTGTTCAGATGTGGCATTATTTGATTATAAACAGCCTTTTCCATCACTTATGACAAGAAAGGGAGCTTTGAAATGGGGCGAAAGTTCCCGAGGACAGTTGGGTCTAGGCCAGATTTTTTCAGTAGTGGTTGAAGCACGGCATGTTTAAAAACAGAGGGTATAATTCCCGAAACAAGACTGGAGTTAATAATGTTGAGCACATGAGGGGCTACCACTGGAAGAACCTCCCGGAAGAGTCTGGCTGGTACAATGTCAGCAGGACATCCTGATGGCTTCATGGAACATATTAATCTCTCCAAGGCAGGCAGTGTGATCGGCTCAAAATGGTCAAAGCATCTGGTTCAAACAGATACGGGTAGCAGAACATCTCCGGGGGAAATGATTAGACTCCTAATATTGGAGACTTTGTCTAGAAAAAAACTTAAAAACTGGGAGCAGAGATCATCTGTGATTGCAACCGTAGGAGAGTAATCATTGGACAAAACTGCATTTAGCATTTTGTATAAAACCCTCTGGTTCCCGGAATGGGTAGTAATAATGCTGGCGAAGTATTTATTTCTAGAATTCCTGACTGCTTTCTGATATTCATCTAGCGCATTTCTAAAAAGCTCAAGGGAAATGGATATTTTATCCTTCTTCCATCTGTGTTCACACCTTTTGCATAATCTTCTGAGTTCATGTGTGTGAGAGTTTAACCAAGGGTCAGATTTTGGCTTAGGGCGTCTAACCTTTAAAGGAGCAATGGTATCCATCACCATGAGACAGGCTAAGTGAAAAACACGCGAAGCATCATCTGGATTGGTGTAAAATAGGGTGTAGGCCGGCAGTTCAGTGAAAGAAGCACAAAATCTATCAGCTGTAGCCGGGGTAATAACCACGTCACGTGATGCAAGTCTGTTCCTGTGACCAAGGAAGGACAGTGTCCTCGTAAGCAAGGTGCCTGGCCTCGCAAGACATCGCCTTTCGAGGCCAGGCACCTTGACATTGAGAAACACCCCTGCAGTCTCCTGCTCAAGCTGACTTCTAGTTCCTGAAACAGGAACACCAGTGCTTTTATTTCCACAGAGATACATTCACAAGGCTTTCATTTAAACTAGAGACCACTGTAAATGTGTTGAAAAACAAGTGAACTTGGTCTTTAATATACTTTTAAAAAACTATAAATGTATGTACTAAAAACAGCTGAATATGTTTTCAGCCTAGTCAATTAACTGAGTTAAGACCATTTTAGTTTCGTCTCAGTCCAGAACAGTGAATGAGGCCCAGTCTCATTAGGAGAAATGTGTCTAAACGTATAGGTCATTTATCCTGAATAATCAATTGCACTGATGAGAAAATGATGTGGTATTTTGTTTGGACAAAAGTGTTTCCAAGACTGTGTTGTTTGTGGAAAGACTGATCACGACCCACTTTGGTACCTCATAGAAAAAAAGTTTCCAAAGAAGTTGAAAATAATTTGTAGGCTCCAGAAATATGAATCTTTTACTGTCATGTTAAAAAAAACAGACGTTCTTTATCTTCAAAGTCCAAAGCCAAAGGCACCATTTGACAGCAGAGCTCATAAACCGTAAACATCTGAACTATTAGTGACACTGATGTTTGATTAAAGACAGACAGCTCATAGCGCCGACACAAAAACCTTATAAATGTCAGCAATTACAAGAATGCATCGACTCAGTTGAGGGAGTTTTCAGCGTGTGAAGAATTATCATTCCTTTTCTGCTCTCATTTGGAAAGCTTTGTTTAGTTTTTCTTCTGTGTGTCAGAGAGCGGCGAGGATAAATGACCTGAGATTTCAACATTGGACTTGAAGGAGAAGACACTGTATGTGAATGTGGGAATTGTTTAACTTTAGCAGACATATGGATTTTATACAGATGTAATGCCTTTTGTTTAAATCAAACCTCAGTTGTAATTGTTTACATGCAGAAATCTGGAAGACAGGATGTCATTACAATTTAACTCATTTTCTTAAGGCCGTAGATATTGCATTTAGGTTCAAATCAAAACTACATGTAGGTTTGCTTTATGCATTCAATCATATTTCACTGAAACACTTAGAGAATATGCCTAGAACTGGTTATTGAGTGAACAAAAATTTAAGAGGAGCAGACAAAAGCTAAGCGACTTTAGCTAAACAAAATGGTAGAATTCATTTGATTTTACTTATATTCTACAATAATATGACGTGTTTGTAGCTGAAAGTCGTTCACAACTCAAGTTCTAATTGATGGCACAAAATCTTGCTAGGCCCAGCTTCCCTCGAATGCATTAACCATAATAACATTTTGGTTGCTGAATTGAAATAAGGAAAATTTAACTAACACTGATGAAAGCAGATGTTTAAGGTGTGGAGCACTGGTTTATACGATACATTTGCAGTGGAGTCTAGTAGGAACAAATGCCTTGTAAGTCGTACTCTGGGGGTGATAAAAAACACTGGAGCACCATTTTCCAGGAACTAGAAGTGAGCCACATCACAGCTGAACATCAGACGGCAGGACTTGGAGTCTTATTTCCTGATAGTTGGACATCTACGTCCTGATGGCAACGTGACTCCACCACTCACTTGCAACATTGATGTGTTTTGTTGAGTTGCTAATGCTAACGGTATGCTTCTGCTAGCCCTGATGTTCTCTGCTGTTTCGTGGACGTTAAACAAACAACATTCCCCATCATGAGTCAAGATGCACGAGTCCAAAAATGTTAAGTTGCAGTGTGACACAGATCTGTCAGGGTTTTCTAAGAGTTTCACCATCTATTTTTCATCAGAAGCTAATGCAGCAGATAGGTGTAGGAGACTATTTTCATGTTCAGCCAGCATGAAAAACTCAGAGTGACTGATCATAATCAGAAATAAGATTTTAAATAGGTTTTTTAGAGTTCCACCTTTAATAAGCTTTTTGAAGGGAACAACATTGGATCAAATGCAAACAATAATGCTTTATTTAACCTTATTTTCAATAAATTAATTGATTTTTAGGCATTCTGAGAGCAGGTATTTCTATTACATGCTTGTCTTGTGTAATCTATGCGTGTTTATGTTTTGCTCTCACTGAGGGAAGGTACCCGAACAGAAACAGCCAGATGTGCGCTGAGAGGCTGATACACGATCTGGTGTTTGTCATTCACACGGGATGATTTCATGAACTGACAGCATCAGGAACCTCTTCTTTCTCCTCAAAGGAACGCCCCCGCCACCGCCAAACAGAAATCCTGGCTACTTGGCAAAGTTTCAGCGTCCCTCTCAGCCTTTAGACGTCAATGTTAGCAGTGCAATTATCCAGTGTTGTGGTTACAGTTGCGCCCCATCAATCAGGATGGTTGCCATTTTGTCTCAGGACGTGCCAAAGCCAACAAGAGGAAAGATAAACATCAGCTCATCTTCCTTGTGTCAGCTCCTTCTGGATGTGAAATCAGCACCTTGAAAATCCACCAACACTTTCTATTCTAGTAGATCTCTGTAAACCTAGAAATTATTCAACACAAAAATGAAGAGGCAGCATTTCAAGAAGTCATGTTTAAGAGGAATGAGCTTCCTGACTTTGTAGCTTTTCCCTGCATTTTACCTAAAAAATCCAGCTCAAATTAAATCAGAATAAAAAGGCCATTGCAGATCAATTTCTTCTGATGCCGGTGTGGACACATGTGGAGGAGGAAGGACCCTTAAGGCCTCCACCAGCCCGGGAACAGCTGTTTCCCCTTTATCAGATCTTAGATAGCAGACAGCGGATACACAGGAGCACAGCCAGAGGTTATGAGATATAAAATGATGGAGGCAGGCACACTGTCAACTCAAATTCTGTTAATAAGCATTTATTTTGTTTTTAATAAGTAAATAACATCTTCCAGGAAGGGGGCGGGGCACCACAAACTCACTACAGTGCTTTTATTTTATTCCTGAGCTCTGAACACAATTACTGCCAACAGCACAAGTTTTCTCTTGAGGGCTGGTTGTCAGCCATCTGTTCTGACTTTGTTGTCAACCTTGGGAATAAATGTGAGCAAGGCTTTTTTCTTTTTCTTAATCCTCTCTCGTCGTGCTCTGGGTTGAGCATTGTGACCACTTAACTAATTGTGCGGTGAAGAAATGTTCCAAGGGTGATTATTTGGCTTTGGTTGCTAAAAGTTTCCAAAATGAGCAGACAAGTTTTCCTGAAGAGGATCAGAAATAAGGAGAAGAGCACATGGGAGGCGTCAGTGAGTTCATGCCGGTCATGTTCAGTCAGAACGACAGTGTGGTTTATTTGTTATTAGCAGCTAAGTAGAGCTACAGAGGATGTGCGGATCAAAAGTACAACACAAAATAATTAGATTTTATGTTATAAGCTTTGATCGTGGTTCATATGGGTTTAGTTTTTCCTGATTAAACTTCAGTCTTGA
Organism: Nothobranchius kuhntae; assembly: GCA_006942095.1. Lineage (NCBI taxonomy): Eukaryota > Metazoa > Chordata > Actinopteri > Cyprinodontiformes > Nothobranchiidae > Nothobranchius > Nothobranchius kuhntae. Next base: position 157,822 of record SSNQ01034121.1, on the reverse strand, counting down.
TTTTTTTGTTGTTGCTCTTTTACCTGTTTCATTCATATATACCTTCTAATTTCTTACACCTCAGCATTCCATTGATCAGATTTAAAACTCACATTTCTCAGTTCTACCTTTTTATTGTGAAATAGTTTTGTCTTGTTTCTTCCTGAATTTTCCTGTTTTTCGTGTTTCAAGGATAATTTCTAGTCAGAAAAAGAGTTCTTGTCCTGCATCCCTTTTTGCAATTCAGTGTAAGTAAGTTCAAACAGGTGATCTTTTCTAAACCTCTAAATCTGGAACTCTCTCCCCCTGAGATCAGTAGACTCAGTGGCTGAAAACTCACCGGTATAGGCTGGCTTTGGAGTGACTTCCTGCTAATTCTTCATCACTATCCTCTCTTTATTCAGCCTTTCACTGAATCCACTTATTACCTCTTATGCATTCATTTTCCCTTTCCTCACATTTTTATCACCTTTTTTTTTTACTTATCCCAATTTAATAATATTTTGTATTAATTAAAAAATATAAATATTTTTTTGTTCTTATGAAGCCCCATCCATCCATCCATCCATCCATCCATCCATTTTCATCGGCTTATCCGGAGTCAGGTCACGGGGGGCAGTAGCCTAAGGCGAGAGGCCCAGACTTCCCTCTCCCCAGCCTCTTGGGCCAGCTCCTCCGAGGGAATCCCAAGGCGTTCCCTGGCCAGGTGAG
>SSNQ01034121.1:154921-157122 GCA_006942095.1 Nothobranchius kuhntae | reverse complement strand
AAATCTGGCAGTTGTCCGCAAAAAGATGAAAGTTAATGTTAAACTTCCTAAAGATTAGTCCCAGTGGAAGAATATAAATGCTAAATAAAAGGGGGCCGAGGATAGAACCCTGTGGCACGCCCCAAGGAAGAGCAGCAGAGGGAGATGAACAGTCATCCATTCTAACTCTAATAGACCCGTTGTCAAAGTAGGAGCAGAACCAGTTAAGCGCAGATCCCTCAATGCCGACCAAATTCTCAAGGCGGGACAATAAAATGTCATGGTCAACCGTGTCAAATGCAGCTGAGAGGTCCAACATCACCAAGGCAACATGGGAACCGGAATCAGTGGCTAAAATAATATCATTAAAAACCCTGATGTGAGCAGATTCTGTGCTGTGATATTGTCTAAAACCAGACTGAAATTTATCCAAGACCCCAAAATTGTTCAGATGGGGCATAATTTGATTATTAACAGCCTTTTCCATCACTTTTGACAAGAAGGGGAGCTTTGAAATGGGGCGAAAGTTCCCGAGGACAGTTGGGTCTAGGCCAGATTTTTTCAGTAGTGGTTGAAGCACGGCATGTTTAAAAATTATAATTCCCGAAACAAGGCTGGAGTTATTAATGTTGAGCACATAAGGGACTACCACTGGAAGAACCTCCTGGAAGAGTCTGGCTGGTACAATGTCATCAGGACATCCTGATGGCTTCATGGAAAATATTAATCTCTCCAAGGCAGGCAGTGTGATCGGCTCATCCGGTACAAACAGATACGGGTAGCAGAACATCTCCGAGGGAAATGATTAGACTCCTAATATTGGAGACTTTGTCTAGGAAAAAACTTAAAAATTGGGAGCAGAGATCATCTGTGATTGCAACCGTGGGAGAGTTATCAGTTGACAAAACTGCATTTAGCGTTTTATATAAAACCCTCCCAGAATGGGTAGTAATAATGCTGGCGAAGTATTTATTTCTAGAATTCCTGACTGCTTTCTGATATTCATCTAGTGTATTTCTAAAAAGTTCATGGGAAATGGATAGTTTATCCTTCTTCCACCTGCGTTCACACCTTCTGCATAATCTTCTGAGTTCATGTGTGTGAGAGTTTAACCAAGGGTCAGATTTTGGCTTAGGGCGTCTAACCTTTAAAGGAGCAATGGTATCCATCACCATGAGACAGGCTGAGTGAAAAACCCGCAAAGGTGTAAAATAGGGTGGAGGCCGGCAGTTCAGTGAAAGAAGCACAAAATCTATCAGCTGTAGCCGGGGTAATAACCCGTGTCTGGCGCAGCATCACAGGCCTTTTACCTAAGCTCACCGGACAATCAAAATCAAACAAAACTGGAAAATAATCAGAAATGACAGTTTTGTCAACAGACTAATTATTAACATTTATCCCATAAAACATCACTAAATCTAAAATATGAGACTGGTTATGGGTAGGAACCGACACAACCTGCTTAAGACCAAAAGAATCAAGTGGATAAGTAAAATCTTTCACAAGGGGCTTGGCAGGACAGCAAACATGAACATTAAAATCACCCATAATCAGGACTCGTTCGTATTTTGTTGTAGAGATATATTTATCCCAGAAATGGTTGGTTTGCTACAGTAAATAACTGTATCGTCAGCATACAGATGTACGGTTTATTACAGTCTGTGCAGCATAAAGGCATGTCGTTAACAGAAATAGAGAATAATAAAAGGTCCCAATGAAGAACCTTGAGGGATACCCTTAGCTATTCCAGTAAAAGCTAAAAGACTCCCCCTGCGCAACACACACTGATGACGGTGATGAAGATAGAGTTAAATCAGAATAGAGATGATCTTGAAAGGCCAATAGCTTGAAATTTATCCAGTAAAAGATAGTGGTCAAGTAGATGGAACGCTTTGGAAAGATCTAAAAAAATGGTACCAGTACATAGATATCACTGAAGCTAGAAAATCCATCATTAGTGAATTTCATAAGAGCAGTGGTCATAGAAAAATGTTTACTGAAGCCAGACCTACTGCCATTGAGTTAGTAAGTTATTATCTGAGAGATAGTCATGTAATTGTGTAAAGATTAGTTTCTCAAAAACTTTCACCACACTGTTGATTATTGACACTGACCTGTACTTGTTAAAAATGTGTACATCACCTCCTTTATGCAAAGAAATGGCTTTAGTACATTTCTAAGCACAAGGCACGTCACAGGTATCCAATGACATATTAAAAAGC
>SSNQ01034121.1:137421-149921 GCA_006942095.1 Nothobranchius kuhntae | reverse complement strand
TGCCTTTTGCCTACTGTACAAGCCTGTGGGGGCAGTGCTATGATCTGGGCTTGCTGCAGGTGGTCAGGTCTAGGTTCAGCAACAAGATGTTCTCCAAGAATGAGGTCAGCTGACTATCTGAATGACCAGGTTAGTCCATCAATGGATGTTGTTACGGCCCAAAGCCCTTTGTGGTGTGGCATAAGAACCTGATTGTTTCCAGGTGGAGCTGATCACTGACTGGAGGCAGCTGTGAGTGTTGCTGCCAGAGGAAAAGGATGAAGGGAGCCTAACACAGCAGGCAGAGGGAGAGACACAGCTGTATAAAATAAAACTACACCTTTACTGTCATGACTCCCAATCCTTCACCCTCCTCTGCCTCCTCATTTAGCCTTCTACCTTCATTCACCTCACCTGGTCCCCTCATCAAGCTACAGCCAAGCCCTGTTTTCCCTAGCAACCTCAGTCAGCACCTCATCTACTCCATTCATCTCACCTGCTCCTGTCTCCTCAGCTCATCACACACACCTGCTTCCCCTGCTATATATTCACCAGCCTGCCACCAGTTCACTGCCAGATTATTGAAAGCCAACGCCAGTAAATCTTCCAGCCATTCGCCCTGCCTGATCTCAGCCTCCGGAACTTGTTTCGCTCCTGACGCCCTGTCTTGAACTCTGCCTGCCACCACGACCTTCGCCTGCCTCCGACTGTCTCAGCCTCGCCCACCTCTGGTAACTCTGCATCAAATAAAGACTTTTTAATCTACTTTTATTGTGTTTGCCGTCCTCAAGGGTCTTTTGAAGTTCTGCCCATAACAGTTACTTTCCATGAGTCTTCCCCCTTTTGTTTGTTATGGCTAAAGCACGGGACACACAGAAGACAGATGCGCTGCGCCACGGAAGCGCCGTGGCTTTGGGAAGTCAAATGGTCAAAGAGGACTCATGATACTGCTGAGCGCTTCTCGGAAAATCGCGCAATAGTCACATCAAACATCGAGCGGGACCTGAGAACAGGAAGCGGAAAGTGACTCTTTTGTTTATACGTGATCGAGCTTGCCGTCGTGTTTAGTGAGACTCAAATTCATTAAAGAGTGGGTAAGTACACTATTTATTAGAATATTTTAAGATCAACAGTACTTTAAAGTAGGGAAGTCCTGATCAGCATTTTAGGTTCCCGGTTCCAATCCGATAGTTTGACTTTACTACTGACATTAACAAAGCTGAAATCACTTTTTAGCAAGTAACTCAACTTTCAAAGACTAAACTCCTTGTCCACCTTTTGGCGGTTGGGTTTGTGCTGTAGAGCCGTTCCGCACCATAATGTCTGTTGTGAAGTACTGCATGATGTTGTAAACAGCCGCGCCACAGCGCCTCGGCATGGGCCCGCACTTCTGGGACGTATTTTCTAAATGACAGCATGGATGTGGCGTGGCACAGCACATCTGCCTACTGTGTGCCCCAGGCTTTAGAGTCAGGTTCTTCCCTGATGGCACGGCCATGTCCCAAGATGACAATGCCAGAAATCATCGTGTCAGATAGTGAGAGAGTGGTTCAGGGAGCACGAGACATCATTTTCACACGTGGATTGGCCACCAGAGTCCAGACCTTAACCCCATTGAGAATCTTTGGGATGTGCTGGAGAAGGCTTTGTGCAGCGGTCAGACTCTACCATCATCAGTGCTAGATCTTGGTGGAACGTTAATGATGGAAATAAATCTGGTGGCATTGCTGAAACTTATGGAAACAACGCCACAGCGAATGTGTGTCATCATCAAAGCCAAAAGCGATCCAACTAAATGTTAGTGTGTGACCTTTAATTGGCCAAGCAGTGTGCTTACATTGCACCACCAGTTGGTTTTTCATCCGGCGTGGGGTTGGGAAGAGTGGATGCCACACCAGACAGTCCAGCTTCATCCCGTTCATTCTCCTCAGAGGATGCAGCGAGAAGTACGTGGACACAGCTCCGTTGTTGGAGGTCCAGTTGGAAGCCTGGCCATTTAGATCAGTGTCCCAGGAGAGTTGGGGAGGTGGGAAGCCTACAGAGCGACAGGAGGCCACTTCCCTGAAGGCCTCTCCCTCCACTACAACCACAGAATCTATGCTGGAAATGGGAACAACTGAAAGGAAAATGGAAGACGGTTTGATAAGAGTGATGAGCACTGACAAATTATGATGATCAAAAAGGTAATAAGTAAAATTATATTAATGTCTTTTTATCCTGCATTAATACAAATAATAACATTTACTAATGAATTATCTGAACTGAACCAACAGTTTGTAGGATATTTGTAACTTTCACAGGGAAACACACTTTAAAATACCTCTAGACTCGTTAGATGATGAGGATGTACATTATTGCATATTACTGTGTTATGCATGTAGAGACATAACGACATGTGACAATAAACAGTCTTGTGACAGCAATGAGTTCCTTTACTGCTCAGATCTGTTCTGTTTAAGAACGTCTCGTCTCGTTTATTTAGAGATGAACCCAAAAACCATCAGCTGGACTCACTCCAAACAGAGAGGGACGTCTCCAAGTCAACGTTTCCACCTGGAAAGGTTGTGATACGACATATGTAATCGCCCTGATCAGAGAAGCGTGTGTTCATGATGACCAGGGTTGAATCTTCAATGGGTTTAACGCTTTTAAAGTAGACACGGTTCATCCACGCCCCAGACCCTGCAAACGGAGAGGGAGAGGTCAGAAATGATTTAAATGATGAAGATCAGACAGTAACAGTGGATTCTAGTTGTTGTTGTTTTTTTTTTTAATGTGACAAATTTCAATAACCCAGTCAACCAAGAAGCTCAGAACAAACACAAATACCAACAGGAGAACATTACAAGGCGCCATGGGTACTTTTAGGCCCAACGCTAACATATCCCACACAGATGTGTGTTAGTGTACAGACAAAAAGGGTTCAATGTTATAAATTAGTTCGATTCAGCAAACAGAACAAACTCCACACACCTGTTTGTCCATTTATGTGGTGCACAGCGATCATCTGCTCTTTGGTGCCATCAGGTTTCACCTTCATCCAGGTGACCTGCACTATTACGTTGTTTCCACTTGGCTGGTAGTGACAGGGCAGGATGGTCTGTGTGTCCTCCACAGACTGAATGTTATGGTTAGAAGACGCTTCTGTAGGCTCTTCCTGGATCGCTGTCACTGAAACCCAAGGATGTTTGATAAAGCCATGACCTTTAAATATTATGAGATTTGCTTTGTGTTCTTTTTTGTTATTTTTTTTCACGTCCTGTCTGGCTGTGAAGCAAACAGAATTAATGTCTGAATGATGGTGACAAGCCTTACAGAGTTACTCTCAGGTGGAGCATCAGAGCTTCTGCTTTAATGTCACGCCTGATACTTAAAACTTTATTGTTTAAATCTGACCAGACACAGAGACAGAGGAGAAAGACAAAGGAAGAGACGGGGGGGGGTCCACAAAAATAAACAATCAATGATGAACAAGAGTTTGCTTCTAGACCTGCAGAAAGAGAGAAATAAACCAAAATATAAAGGGGGACACACAACAATACAACTAGAGCAAGCTATCACTGCGTCAACCTGATGAGGAAATATAAAATAAGCATTGTTTTATTGAACAATCACGATAATAAATCATAGTGCATTTAGTGCCAGCCACAGCCTAAAGATATGTGTTGAAAATGCCCAAGTCCATACTTATGAGAGCACCATGTGAGCACCTGTGTGTGTACACGCACTTGTTTATGTAAGGTTTCTCTATAAGAGCATCCAATGGTGAGGGGCCACAGATCTGCCCCCCAAAGATGTGTAGGATATGCAAGGAGCTCCAAGTCCCAGAGATCCAAGAGCTGTCCCAGAGCGCAGGGACCCCAGGGAGACTGTAACCAGAAAAGCCCCTGCCCCCCTCGAGAGGCACAGAGGATTGTCCCGGGGGGTCACAACCAGCAACCGGCAGAGTCCCGGGAGATATCAGCGGCAAGCCCACAGGCCCGCCCGCAGCCTCCCACCCCCAAGCCAGCCGAGCCCGGAACTCATTGACCTTGGACCCAGGGGCGATCAGACCCGCTGGGGACCCAACAGAGCCCAGGGACTCAGATCCCACCAGGCAGCCACCGGGATCAATCAGGCAGACTGCAAAAATCTTAAACCCCCTGACTTAAACAGTACACCCGGGAGCCGCGAACACGCAGGCAGACCAAGGCACCACACTCCACACCAAATGTGGCAGGGGGAGGGTAGGCGAAGATGTGTAGTAGCACAAGAAGTCCGAGGAGAGGGGAGGAGTCCAAGACCCCACCTCACATATACAGCCATGCACAGACACAGTCACACAATCCCTCCCTCATGCTCACACATACACATGCAACCTAAGACTTACAAAAATGCATGCCAGACACCCATTCACGCTCCCCATACACACCCTATTCACTCTGGTCCCGGTACTGCTGCACATGGGGTGCAACCAGCCCTGGTTCCCAGAGTTTGCCCCTTTCTGCTGGGGTGATGATGAGCAGGCTCCCCTGTCCAATGCTGAGCAAAGCATCCCACCACCCCAGACGCCAACATGATGGCCAGTTCCCCCTCCTAGCCTCCAGCCCCGGGAAGTCAAGCGACAACAGAGGTGTGCTAAGACCCCTAGTCTCCCTCCGCCTGCTCCAATACAGTGTTGGTGCATGTTGATGAGGTGTATTCGTGGCTGGGGTGAGCGGGCAGTGCAGGCATCGTCTGGTCTACGCCAGCTGATGCAACCACACCGCCCCACTTGTACCCACAGCCCTCAGTGTCTAAGTGCAGTTTAAAAATTGGAAGTGAGCACCGGCACTCGGGATGAAGCTGAAAGATCCCCTTGCCAAATGCTGTTGAGTGTGCTCACTCCCAAGGCCCTGAGTGTGTGTTTGTGTGGAATGTTGTTGGTGGAAGTGTTTAAGGTGCAAATAAAATTGGGGGGCAGGCTGCCACAGGAATGCAGAAATGGGATCCATACCCACACCCCCAACTTACCCAGCCCCCAAGGTCCTATGTGCATGTTTGTGTGATGATGTGAGGGAGCAGGAGGAGAAAAATATGCGGGATGGGGAGGAATGGCTGGTTGGTCCAAGCCCTCCAGTGAGCCAGCTCCCCCACTGGCCCCAATAGACACCTCCGATGCCAAAAGGCCACCCAGGGCATAGAGATCCCAGCCCATCTTGCCGGGGGCCAAAGCAGCAGCATCGCAGAGCCCCACGGAGTCCAAGTGCACCAAGCCAGCCCCACCCCAACAGAATATATACGCCCATCCCTGCATTTGCCCAACTTCCAGAATATATACGACATGAGACATCCAAGTAAGGTTGGGTCCTCCCCCTCCTGGACCTCCCCCTCCCCCGTGATGGGACAGAGTTATTATTCCAGAGGGGCCAATGTCCACCTGAGGCCCTTGAGCCCTACACTGCCGCTTGCTCCTGCCTCCTTCCCGGCAGCTTACGAGTAAGGACCTCATCCCCAAGTCCCCGCCCAGATCCCCACACGGGGTCTGCTGCCCCCCCNCTTGTACCCACAGCCCTCTGTGTCTAAGTGCAGTTTAAAAATTGGAAGTGAGCACCGGCACTCGGGATGAAGCTGAAAGATCCCCTTGCCAAATGCTGTTGAGTGTGCTCACTCCCAAGGCCCTGAGTGTGTGTTTGTGTGGAATGTTGTTGGTGGAAGTGTTTAAGGTGCAAATAAAATTGGGGGGCAGGCTGCCACAGGAATGCAGAAATGGGATCCATACCATCCATCCATCCATCCATCTTCTGAACCCGCTTGGTCCACGTAGGGTCGCGGGGGGGCTGGTGCCTATCTCCAGCAGTCAACGGGCAAGCAGGCGGGGTACACCCTGGACAGAGAGCCAGTCCATCGCAGGGCAACACAGAGACACACAGGACAAACAACCATGCACACACACACTCACACACCTAAGGACAATTTAGACAGACCAATCAACCTAACAGTCATGTTTTTGGACTGTGGGAGGAAGCCGGAGTACCCGGAGAGAACCCACGCATGCACAGGGAGAACACGCAAACTCCATGCAGAAAGACCCCAGGCCGGGAAGCGAACCCAGGACCTTCTTGCTGCAAGGCAACAGCTCTAACCACTGCGCCACCGCGCAGCCAGGGATCCATACCCACACCCCCAACTTACCCAGCCCCCAAGGTCCTATGTGCATGTTTGTGTGATGATGTGAGGGAGCAGGTGGAGAAAAATATGCGGGATGGGGAGGAATGGCTGGTTGGTCCAAGCCCTCCAGTGAGCCAGCTCCCCCACTGGCCCCAATAGACACCTCCGATGCCAAAAGGCCACCCAGGGCATAGAGATCCCAGCCCATCTTGCCGGGGGCCAAAGCAGCAGCATCGCAGAGCCCCACGGAGTCCAAGTGCACCAAGCCAGCCCCACCCCAGCAGAATATCTACGCCCATCCCTGCATTTGCCCAACTTCCAGAATATATACGACATGAGACATCCAAGTAAGGTTGGGTCCTCCCCCTCCTGGACCTCCCCCTCCCCCGTGATGGGACAGAGTTATTATTCCAGAGGGGCCAATGTCCACCTGAGGCCCTTGAGCCCTACACTGCCGCTTGCTCCTGCCTCCTTCCCGGCAGCTTACGAGTAAGGACCTCATCCCCAAGTCCCCGCCCAGATCCCCACACGGGGTCTGCTGCCCCCACACCCCGAACCCCCAGGCCCCCACCCAGACCTACTTGGGGCATTGCAGCCGCCGGGCAGCAACCCATGGCCGCTGCCGAGACCCCCAAGGGGCCCCACTCACAACTGCCAGTAGTCCACCCCTGAGGCAACCCAAGCGCCTCCAGAGGGGGGTAGCAGCCCCCCAGCCCCAGACATCCCCAGTGAACCCACTTCCAGGGAGTGTCTGGATACTCCAAACTCAGACCCTCTGCCCCATCACCCACATCATCCTGCAGGACAATATCAATTATCCCCTATCATCACTATGTGATGGAACCGTCTTTGTGTTTTTAGATGAAGCATATTTGCCTGAGGCTCTTATTGTGAAGGATTTTTCAAAAGGAGGTTATTTCTCAGTTTGGTGAATTATAAAGATGGTTCTCGGGCTGGTTTAAGCAAATCGCTCTGATGCTCTGTTCAGTTGTTCACTCCAGGGGTGGATCTAAGGGGGGCAGCTGTCCTCACGCTTAGACTACTGTAACTCTCTTTTCACGTGTCTGAGCAGAACCTCCCTGAACCGTCTACAGGTGGTTCAGAACGCCTGTGCTCGGCTTCTGACCAAGTCCTCCAAACACACCCACATCACCCCGCTTCTCCTCCAGCTTCACTGGCTGCCAGTCAACTTCAGGGTTCATTTCAAGATCCTGGTTCTGGTCTATAGGGCCTTACATGGACAAGCACCATCTTACATTGGTGATCTTCTTAGTCCCTACACCCCCAGCAGGTCCCTGAGGTCCAGTGACCAAAGCCTACTGGTTGTGCAGCACCAGGCTAAAGGTCAGAGGTGACAGATCATCTCCTGCTGTGGCCCCCAGACTCTGGACCTCTCTCCCCCTGAGCCTGAGATCAGTGGACTCCTATAAGAAGCAGCTGAAGACTCACCTGTTTTGCAGGTCTTTGAGTGACCTTCTGTTTATTCTTCCTTCTCTTCAAGCTGCTGTTTACTAATTTTCTCTTTTCCTTTCCTCACATTTTTCTAATCACAATTTTTTACTTTTCCTAATTTTATATTTTTTAATTAATTAAAATTTTTCATGTTTCTTCTTGTGAAGCGCCTCGTGATTTTCTTCCTGAGAGGCATTGTATAAAAGATCGTTTCTTCTTCTTCTCCTGTTGAAGGGCCACGCCCCCCTGGCGTCCTAATACTGTCGTGTCTTTAAAATCTACCTCTCTCTCTCCCAAAAGTAACGGCTGATATAATCCCGTACTTAAGTACCTTTCCTTTGTATTCCAACGTGTCTCTTGCATGTTTTTGTGTTTGTAACAGGACCAGGTGTCATTAAGTACAGGTGTTCAACAAAGACCAAACCAGCCTCATGGTACTGACATGTAACTAACATACTCACATTAACACACAACCAGAAACAAAACACGGGTTTCTCAAAGTGACAAATGTTTAGTGGGGTTACTAAACAATTTAAGTTACTCTAATTAGAACAAAATAAATCCCGGACGACGAGTCACCAATAAAACAAACAAATAAATCCCGGACGAGCCCCCAGTATGTTACGACCCCAACCTGGTCTAGGAGCCAGGGAGGTCTAACACAGAAATGTGAGAAATAAAAGGAAATGATCTGACACCAAGTCACAATCAAAGAAAGTCCTTTTATTAACTAAAAGCGTCCCAACAGGAGAAAAACCTGGTTGGGGTCGTAACAAGGACCAGCAAACATTTCACTTAAAAGCTTCACAGCTGCATGTGGAATAAATCAAACACTAAATATGAGGTGGTTCTGATTAAACACTAGCCTGGCCCGCCAGACTTGTCCTCTGGTAACTCTGCACAGAGAAAGGGTCTGGGAACTCTCCTGTTCAAATAACCCCACCGCCCCCTGAGAATTCTAACCAAGCCAATCAGCGCAGAGTAGCGTACGTCACACACCGTGACGGCGAGTTTGTCATAAACGTGGCGACTGAAGCGGAGTTCGCTGCGGCTCTTTCCTCTGTTCTAAATGACTTGGACGCGTCTTTAAAACCACAACAAGTAGCGTCTGGCGACGCTACTTTTGACTACAGCTAAAAAACTACAGCATCAGTCAGCATTTTCATCTGTTTTCTGATTGGTTATTTTTGAGCTGGCTAGTCCCGCCCCTCATGTGCCTCTCTGCCTGTGAGTTACCAGACTCTTTCTCTGTGCAGAATTAACCAGAGGACGAGTCTAGCAGGCCAGGCTAATTAAACAGCATTGTGGTTCAGGGACCTGAGACTTAGAGGGCAAAGATGTTGAGCTACATGCTGATCTCTGTCACTGAACTAGCTTCCCAGACTAAGAAATCCCCCCCCCATGCAGGTCTTGGATCACACGGCCACAAACCAGACCCAGACCAAAAACCACTGACACCTGAAGCTCCGAGCTCTCCTGCATCCCACCCGTGTGTTTTCATCCATGCCAGCGTTCGTCTCCTGCCTGCACACAGACAAGGTGTTTACACCAGTCAGAGTTTTGTTGCATGCTGCAGTATTTGAACTGAATGAGGGGTTGTCAGTGGTGTGTTATTTGGCTGCTTTCACAGTCTTTGCTGCTGTTCTCAACACTCACCTCATGCTGCTGGTGTCTGACTAATCATCAGAGGCCACTGTTTTCAGCTAAAGCTGATAAATTCACAAACTACCAGAATTTACTTCCTCAGCGTGACTTTTAGCCAACTTAGAATGTGTTTCTCTCAAGAAGTTGTGGATATTCTTACCTGTTGTGGGTAACTCAGTAGTTACATCTTCCGAGGCTAATGGAAAGGAGAGAACGTGTGGCGGAGAAACTAAACAAATAAAAATAGGGCCTTAACGGATCCCAGCTACGCATGAACCCCACCCGTAGGTCACAATAATGAGAAAATGCATTCTGTGCATTAGTCTATAAAACACTAAGTTTATCAAATAATATACGGTTAGCATGAACAGGAAGTAAAGTTTATGAGATCTGAGAAATATGTGTTGGCTGGACTCAGATATCAGGAGGACACTGAAGGAACACTAGAAATTTGACTGAGGCTGAATTTGGTTCCTAAAGAACAGATTAGGTCAATAATGGAGCGGGGGTTGGGAGACCTACCGTCTCCAACAGGTCCCTGGTCCCTGTCTAAAGGTTCAAAACCCGCTGAGGATTACAAACTCCAGACCGTAAGGGCTGCTGTATGTCGGGTTTCCAACATGTTCTACTCTGGAAAATAAAAGAACAAGTCTGAACCTGGAGAATGTTATTAGGAAAAGATTCCCTGTGATTCAACTGATCCAACAGCTTTTGCATGATCTCTGAGTGAACGCTGATCATCAGCCCCATCAGGGTTTTACCGTCTCTGGTGTCTGAGGAACAGAGATGGGATAAAACTTCCAGCTCCAGCTGATCCATGCCGACTTTCCTGGACGTTTCATCAAACATTAAAAGGACCACAACAAGTGTCCTTTAAGCCTTTAAACACGACGCTCAAACGGCTGCTGCTGCAGGCTCTGCTGGTGTTCACAGATGCAGAAACGCTGTTTTAAAACCTTGTGTGGAAAAGTGTGAATCATGCATTTATCATCACAGCTGGTGAGTGTGTGTGTGTGCGTGTGTGCGTGTGTGTCTGTGTTTGTGTGCGTGCGTGTGTGTGCATGTGTGCGTGCGTGCGTGAGTGTGTGTGTGTGTGCGTGCGTGCGTACGTGTGTGTGTGCGCGCGTGTGTGTGCGCGCGTGCGTGTGTGCGTGTGTGTGTGCGTGCGTGTGTGTGCATGTGTGCGTGCGTGCGTGCGTGCGTGAGTGTGTGTGTGTGTGTGTGTGTTTAAGTGTCTGTTGGTGTGATAATTGCTTGTTAACCTTGAGGTTTGGTCTCCAGCTGGAATCTGCCTGTGCTGCATTACTGGAATAACCCTGCTCTGCCTTCATGGCTGGGACAGAGGTGTGGTTGTGTCTGCTACGGTCGGAACGTGATGGGAAGCACTGAAAACTTTTCCCTCCATGATGCTGACGACCCATCTGAGCTCAAACAGGCGCTGAAAGTCAGGAATGAGCTTTTCAACTGTGTTTACACTTCCAGTCTACACACAAACATCACTTCTCAAAGCTGCACGTTTTGTACTTGTTACACTACAGAGACGTAATAACGCAGCGGCCCGTTTCACTCTTGCATCCTTACTTTTTGTCTCCATACAAAAACATTACTGATTCTGCCCTTTGTCACGGTAATAAACCTTTATAGCAATGAAAGCATCAGAAAAAGGTCAAAGCAGAAAAACCTAAATATTTAGCAACGCTGAAAACGTTTTCTTTGTAGCAGTACGTGTGTGTGTGTGTGTGTGTGTGTGTGTGTGTGTGTGTGTGTGTGTGTGTGTGTGTGCTCCAGGATTTGATCAGTACAACTAGAATTCTACTGTTCCTCTGCATTAGATGATGCGATGGTGACACAGGAGTTAAGTGTTTGCCCCACAATTAAAAGGTTGCAGGTTCGAGCCTCGCTCAGTTTGTCGCTGACGTTGTGTCCTTGGGCAAGACACTTAACACAACTTCCTGCTGGTGGTGGTCGGAGGGACCGGTGGCGCTAGCCTGGCCTGCAAGACTCGTCCTCTGTTTAATTCTGCACAGAGAGAGTCTGGTAAGCCACAGGCAGAGAGGCACTTGAGGGGCGGGACTAGGCAGCTCAAAAATAACCAATCAGAAAAAAGATGCAAATGCCAACTGTGCCGCGTGACGCTGTAGTTTTTTAGCTGTAGTCAAAAATGGCGTGTGGCGACGGCGCGAACATCTTTCTTTAGAAGAAATGCTTTTAGCGCCATACTTGTTGTGGTTTTAAAGACATTCAAGTCATTTAGAGCAGAGGAAAGAGCCGCAGCCAACTCCGCTTCAGTCGCCATGTTCGACAAACTCGACATAATGGCGTGTGACGTACGCCGCTCAGCGCTGACCGGCTCAGTTAGAATTCTCAGGGGGTGGGGCTATTTGAGACTCCTCAGAGGAGGAGTCTGGCAGGCCAGGCTAGGTGGCGCCGGTGATCGGCAGCCTCGCCTCTGCCAGTGCACCCCAGGGCAGCTGTGGCTACATTGTATCTCATCCCCACCAGCGTGCGAATGTGTGTGTGAATGCATGAATGACGGATTCTGTTGTAAAGCACCTTGGGGAGTTCTAGTACTCTAGAAGGCGCTATGTCAAACACAGACCGTTTACCATTGTATGAAAAATGGTTCAGATTAGGGATGTGTGTTGGTCAAATGCTGGCGATACGATACAAATCACAATACAGGGGAGAGGATACGATATATTGGGATACATTCAGCCAGACAATATTAGCAATTAGCAATAGACTGAATTTATTGTAGGGAAATTCAGTAAACAGTCCAAACCGATACGTAACATGTTTAATGTGAGGTATCTGGACCATAATGGGCTCGACACACGGGAGGCGACATCGCGGGTCTCTCTCCTACCAAGCGAAACGCGCAAAACGTGCGTGTGAAATTTTGCACTCGTGCACGTGCCGTGCACGGACGACCCAGCGACGCGATCCCAGAAAGTTGAAACATTTTCAACTTTTCATCGCTGTCGCTCGGACGAGGACCAATCAACGGAGGTTTCATTCACTGACCAATGAGCGGACAGGATGCTCCGCACATCTCCGAGCAAACATGGAGGAGAAGTTGATTATTATTACGTTTTATAGTAAAATCAGAAGTAAGATTTCACATAACTCCAGCAGCACCTTGTGAAACATCATATCTACCGCTTTATTAACTCTGAACCGCTTAAATAACCTTAATTCCCTCCAACCTGACACAGCCAATCAAAACAACGGAAGTTTCGATTTCGCCATGGAACAGAACGCGTAGACGGCTTTGCCGCTGGCCGCTGCCGTGGATC
>SSNQ01034121.1:115786-125804 GCA_006942095.1 Nothobranchius kuhntae | reverse complement strand
TTCATTTGCTTAATTTAAAGGTGCATTATGGTGAAATGAAGTAAAAATGACTTCACGTGATAAAATTTGGTTTCGGCATCCACTTTAAACAACTCTGGAGCTTTTTGTTGCCCGTCATGACATTACAGCGGTCGGCGCTGCAGCATTAGCTCACAGGAGAACCCTAACCCCCACTCGCTGATGGTAAACAGTAGTTACGACCCTCCTGCCTTTGTTTTGAAAGGAGAAAACCTGACAACCCAGCAGCCAGATGGATATGAAATTCGTTTCAGTAAAACCTTCCTTCCAAAGTGACTGAAACATTAGACTCTTATGGAATTTTCTCACTGTAGGATTCTCACTATATTTTTACATACTGCACCTTTAATATGGAAACTCACCGTATAGATGCCATCTTCAACATTCTGACCGGAAGAAACAAAAATAGATCAGATACAATAAGAAAATGCACTTTTTTTTTTTACACAGATTATTAAAAAGTACTTAACCTGCTTAAGGAGAAAACTCTTGCTGGAAAGAAACTCTAAAACCATCTCTCATGGTTGCTTTAACCGTTTCCAGGTAGCATTTATCTGTGGTTGTTATTCAGAAACACTAACAAAAGCCAACACGTCGATTATCCGTGATCTGTCAGCAGATGTCGGGTCTAGGCGTTTTAGCTGAGGCAGCCATCTTGAATCAGATAGATTTCAAAAGTTCATCAGTTGTTGAGGAAAATCTCACGAAGTTGAAACAAGCTGGAGAAAGGTCGGAAGAGCCGTTAAAGACCAAGTTAACACGTTCGCAGGGCTGCCAACTTTTGAACATTTCAAAGAGTGAGACGGGGTCGCGGGGTTGGGAGCGGACAATTCGCCGACCGTTTACAGCGGGGGGGGGTATTAATATTGAGACTTTGTGCTCTACATTTTATTTATTTATTTATTTCTACTCTGTACGGAAGAGGATTAGAGCCACTGACAAGAAAAAAAGAAAAGACAGAGAATTCTTACCTTTTTCTCTAAATTAGGTTTTTTTTCCCCCTCGGAATTCTGACTTTTAATCTCGGAATTCTGACAGGGAATTCTGGGAAAAAAGTCAGAATTCTTTTTCTTTTCTTTTTCCCACCCATCTAGTGTGTGTGTGTGTGGGGGGGTCATGTCATTCATAATATTACCAGTTATTATTTCCTGCCGAGAAAAACAATCTATCATGTTAAGCTAACTTTATTGATGTAGTTGCATCCACTAAACAGGATTATGTTCATGTGTTCATCAGCATGAAGTTATCAAAGCAAACATGGCTGGAATCAGTTTTACTGTAATCTGTGTCTCTAAAGCTTGGTTTATGCTCGACGCGTTCACTTCCTGCTTGGTGATGCGGCTCGCGGATGGAACGCGCTTCACAACTTGCAGCGTTTATGGTTCATGCGGCTCGTCTCTGCGGTGAGCCAATATTCTCTCAAACTGTAGGGGGCAGCATGGAGCTCTACGGCATGCATCCAACACTACACCATAGTACAAGTAGAAATTACTGTTTACAACATGGCATTCCAGCATTTTTTAACGGCGTCCTCGTCTTTTCCGACAGTGCGAGCTATTTCTCTCCAAGAATTATTAACAACATGTTGATCACGGTGATCTCTGAGAGCTGAATCACACAAATGTCTGTATTTACGAACCTCTGCCATACTAGTTCTTGCCAGTCTGCCATGTTTTTGCGCGTCCGACCGTCCGCGTGGTTAGAAAATTTCCTAGGTGCACGGTGCGGAAAGTTTGGGCCGTGCGGAGGCGCGGTGGAGGAGCGTGGTTGTTAAAATGACGCAATTTTGCCGCTCAAGCATAAACCAAGCTAAAGTGTGTGTGCTGCTGTATTGAGTGGATGTCCCCACTGTGGGAAAGAAAATGTACTCTATTATATTAACTCATATCAGCCAGTAGGGAAAAAAAACGTTTGAGGAATTTTGGCTATTCCAGGCTTCCATACCTGGTTGTGGAGGAGGGGTCCGTCTCACAAACAGGAAACACACATTGGTGAAGTGGTGAATTAAAACATTAGGATTCCTAATGTTTTAATTCACCGCGTCACCAACTGATGTAGGAGAGGGAACGTGTGAGTGACGCCGCGGTAGGAAGCCCAGCTTGCTGTGAGCGAGCGATCTGTGGCTGACGAGTGAAAACAAAAGAAAAACATTCGGGACTGATGCGACGCGGCTGCATTTCTAAATAAAACGGTTAGCTTCTACTGGCTATTTTATGTCAGTGGCTAATACAGGAGATAGGGCTAAAGACCATTCTCATATTTAGCCTGCAAGTAAAACTCAGAGAGACATGTGATATTTAACAAAGGAGAAGTAAGATGGTTCTCTTCTCATCTGATGAGCTCTCTCGTCTCACTCAGCATTTGTTTTAGTCATTTTGGTGTTTCAGTCAAGAGGACCGGAGCGTTGCAGAGCAAAGATGTCATATTAGTCTAACTAACCACAGGACATTAACACGCATGCATGCACAAACACACACACACACGCCTCATTTCCTTCTTCACACACGTTTTTACATCCAGACCTCAGCGTTGGTCCACTTAGGTTTGCCTCTGAGAAGTTCTGCCTCCTTTTTATTGACTGAAACTTCACTTTGAGCAGCCGTGTCACGTGTATTTAAAAAACAAAAGGTAATTTTAGACATTTGTTCAGTGGGTTTACCTCCTTCGGTTTCCCCTTCACGCCACTGGCCTCTCTTGCGTTGTAGATCTGCAGAAGAGGACACGAAAAGGAGATGATGTTACATTTTTACGTACAATTTAGTGGTGTGGTGTACTGTTGTATGCACACTAGTTTAGTATTAAACCATGCTGCGCATCAGTGTATCTCTGCTAATCAGTAGTATTGGTTTAGAAGGAATGGAGTAAAACCACAAAGAGTGTAGAGACGCTCAGACCTGATAGCAGAAATGGGAAGAACTGATGAGACACGAGTCAATCTTGTGGTCAGATAACACAAAATTATCAGCAGGATGTTTTATGTCAGCTCCTCTTATTGTGCAAGGAAGTAAAAACGCCAAGTTGAGTCTAACATCCCCCACATCGAAGTTAGTTTTATGCTCTCTATTTAATTAAATGTGTGTTTCCCTTTAAAAGAGACAGTAATGCAGCAGTGTCTGGCTGGTAAGGGTTAGGGTTTATTAGGGTTCCTGCTGAAAACACAATAGGAACGTCTGCATAAAGGTTATTAAAATCGTGTTAAAGCTGCAACACACACTGGTCTGGCGGAGCTCAGCATTGCCATGTAGACAGATGGAAACTATATTTCGCTTAAACGATTACATAAAATGTTACTTGTTTCTAGTTTTTACCCAGAAACAAACTCCAAATTATGACTGTTTCTATACCATCTGAGGAAAGGCTTGAAGCATTAAATGATGTTTTGAGTCCTTTTGGACACACCCCTTAACTACACTTAGATTTAGTCCAATTCATCTGCACTCCACTGAACTCACTCCTTTAGTTCTGTAAAGAAAAACGTTGCAACTTTTAAATTGTTCCAATCAGACGTTGTAAACATTTTAAAAAAGAAGCTCTAAATCATTTTTTATTCAAAAAATTCTAGTCCTTGCTGTTTAAGATTGAGAGGACAAGCTGCAAACCACCACTCTCAACAAAACTAAACTCTAATGTGCGTTAAAAACATCCCGGACAAGCCCCTAGTTAATGTTACCACCTGGCTCATTTGGCTTACAAAGCAAACACTTGTTACAGTGATCCTTTTGTTTTAGGACCTGAAAGTGGATCACAGAATATTGATCAATCAGCGTGAACGGTTGGGTGGGCATTACAGGCTCCATCATAAAACGGGTGTGGTCCTATCTCACAGTAACTTCTGCGTCAGGATGGGTGACTAACATCCAACAGGGCCGACCTCCCCTGGGGAGTGCCACAAAGGTCGATTTTGGCCCCCCAGTTCTTTGCCCTCTATCTGCTGCTGTTAGGTGCACTATTTCGTAAACATCACGTCAAGTTCCACCTGTGTGCCGAATGCCATATTTAAATTCTGGTGAGGCGCTGTACTTTCGGCTCCATCCGCTGCTGAACGGACACATTAAAATCCTGATGGCTCACGATTGTGTTTTTAAACTGAGCAATAGACTTGGGCGAGAAACGAGTTCGACCTGTCCCCACTAGCCACATTTGAGAAGCAGCGGTGACTATCAGGGAGTGAAACTGGAGGCAGATCTTAAGTGCGACAGGAAGGGGAGTAGAACCGTTAGATCGGGTTTCTTCCATCTGTGCTCAGCTAAAATCAAGGTGTTTCTTTTTCATGCACACCTGGAACTTGTGATCCAGGTTGGACTACTGCATCTCACTATATGCAGTTATCAGTCAGGCTGCTACAGTACTTCAGTTAGTTCAAAATGGACAGTGTTGATGGAAACCCGGAAGAGCAAGAACATTTTAGTAACTTACAGAATTAGTTCTAAAATCCTCTTGCTTGTTCTTACAGACCTGAATAGTGTTACTCCACTGTGTTCAGCCCATCTGATGCACCAGTAAGTTCCATCTGTATTGTCAGCAGAACATGGTCTGTTGGCAGTCCCCAGACACCGATTCAAATCACAAGGGGGACTTGCCTTTTTAGTCCTATGGCATTAACGCTGTGGAATGACTTCCTATCAAATGTCAGACAAGCGCCTTCGCACCTCACTTTCAAGAGTCAATCGGTGACTCATTTTTACTTCCTAGCTTTCATAAATACAGCACGATGACTGCCAGACTACATTTTCGCTAAATAAATACATGTTTTAATCCATTCAGTTGCACTGAGTCTGACTTTTATCTCATGGTACTGTGTGGTTTTATAGTTGTCTTTTAGGGATGTAAGAAAATGTCGATTATGGCAACATATCGTGATATTTTCCCCAGCGATAATATATCGATATTCAAAAGCTGTGTATTGAAAATATCGATATCGCAATATATCGTGATTTTTTTTCTTGCAAAAATGTATCGATATTCAAAAGTCGTGTATCTAATTTTTGGAAGAATTTACATGGAAACATTTGTGTATTTTCTTTTCTTGTTGTGCAATTCAAATGCAGACCACTAGTTGGCAGCAGTGTGTAATGGGTTTTGTTTCTACCATTGAAATGTAAATCCCTCTGTTATGGTTAAACATGTTAAGTATCAGTTTGGACTGTTTATTGAATTTTCCTATAATAAATTTAGTCTAAAAAATCGCCAACATCGTCTGACTGACTGTATCGCAATATATCGTGATATATTGTATTGTCTCCCCTGTGTCTCCCCGTATTGTATCGCCAGAATTTCATCAATACACATCCCTATTGTCTTTGTTATGTGTTGTGTTTTGTTCGAGTGTTGGCTGTGTGAAAGCACTACTGTATTTGAATTAAGTTTGTTGCTCTTCTAGTTCTCTTATAAAAGCAGCTACTGGTGTTAAAACGCTTCGACGGCGCAGCTGGTGGTCTGGTTTAAGCCTCAACATGCAGACTCTCAGAACACTTTCACTCCAGGCTGGTCCAGAGGCTTGGTTGGGTTGGGCGGATAACAACAAAAAATTCACTCCTTTGTTTTTAATACGTTCACACTTCACGTTAGAAGTGGACCAAACCCCCTGGTCAGGGTCTCACAGCTGCAGTGGCTTTGTTCATGTGGGAAGTCAGATATTAATACCTGCTGGCATTTACACACGGATAGCTAAATGCATCCTTTAGACAAAGGGTTTTGATGTGTATGCTGCTCTGATTCATGTTGTAGAGCTAAACTACAAACAAACAACAAACAATGGACGGTGAAGAATCGTTTTCCTGATTGTGTGATGTGGACGCAGACCTTGACTCTGCAGTAGAGCGCAGTCAGGATGATGCCATACAGAAACAGGATGCCGTCCAGCACGTAGCAGATCTCAGGCTCGCTGAGAGCAGCTGGGAAAAAAAAGAAGAATCAGGGGGAAATCTACAACCATGAGCACATCAGCCAAACTTTACACAAGAACTTATCCAAGCAACGATGACTAGTTGTGTAGAAGACTGCCTTATTAGGCAACGGTGCTGTCTGTCGGCGCGCGCCGGTGAATGAAGCGGAGCTAAGGATCCACACGCGGGTGAGGGAAGCAGGCAAGCAGACACCCAGGAACGATTAAGGTTTTTATGGGGAACACGCCAACACAGAAACAATGATCCAACACAAGACAAAGAACTGAAGGGGTTTAAATACAAGAGGGTTGGGAACTTGGGTGATTGGAAAACGAGAGGCAGGTGGGAGCAATTAACAGAGACACATGACTGAACCATAAGGGGAGACAGGACAGGGTGTGACACCCCTTCAGACTGTGAAGTAGTCAGCTATTAAAGGCAACAGCCAATGGGTAGAATCAAAGATAAACAACTGTTGCTCAAGCCCTACAAGAACACAATATTATTGAATAGTAATTCAAGCCTGTTGCTGTCAGGCAGTTGCATTCGGATTTAGGCATAAAGCATACTTAAATCAACACTTACTTACTTATGTTTGTAATTTGTCTGTTCAGAATGGTATATTTCCAGAAAAAATGAAAATCGCTAAAGTAATTCCGATATTTAAAAACAGTGAGGGACTTAGCTTTGATAATTACAGACCAATCTCAGTGCTTCCCCAGTTTTCTAAAGTGCTTGAAAAAGGGTTCACTCAGAAACTAGACAACTTTATTGAAAACAACAAACTGCTGAGTGACAGTCAGTAAGGATTTTGATTAAATAAATCTACATCCTTGGCATTACTAGAATTAAATGAAGAAATTACAGCAGCAATAGAAAGGAAGCAATACACAGCAGGTCTGTTTACTGATTTAAGAAAAACATTTGATACCATGGACCATGGTTTGTTACTTTCTAAGTTAAAGAATTACGGGATACGAGAGAAAGCTCATGATTGATTAAGTAGTTAACTAAAAGAAATCAGTTTGTACAGTTAGAAGATGAAATATCAGATTCTCGAGTCCCACAGGGTTCTGTGTTGGGACCTCGGCTCTTTAATTTGTATATTAATGATATTTGATGTGTCCTAAATATTACAGTTTATTTTGTTTGCTGATGATACAAATATATTTTGTTCTGGGAATAACTTACAAATTATTTTGGAAAATGTGGATTGTGAGATGACTAAACGGAAGAAGTGGATTATGGACAATAAATTATTTATAAATTGGAGTAAAATGAAATTCATGATTTTTGGTAACAGGAAGACAGATGATTCTGTTAATTGTCCATAGATGGTACTTCAGTTGAAAGAGTTAATGAAGTAAGATTTTTAGGGGTCATCTTGGATCATAAACTTAATTGGAATCCCCATTTAAAATATATAAAACAAAAACTGTGTAAAAGTATTGGACTTTTAAATAAAGTAAAAAGTATTCTGGAGTCATCAACACTTCACATATTATATTATTCATTTATTGTTCCATACTTGACTTACTGTATAGAGGTTTGGGGCAACACATATAAAACAAACACTAATCCTTTGTTTTTATTACAGATGAAAGCTATGAGAATTATATATAAAGTAGATGCTAGAGAACATACCAATAGACTTTTTATTGAATCAAAAATTATGAAATTCAGGGATTTGGTTCATTTGGTAAATGACCTGTATTTGATATAGCGCCTTCTAGAGTCCTGGAACCCCCCAAGGCACTTTACAACACAATCAGTCATTCACCCATTCACACACACATTCACACACTGGTGGGGATGAGCTACGATGTAGCCACAGCTGCCCTGGGGCGCACTGACAGAGGCGAGGCTGCCGAGCACTGGCGCCACCAGTCCCTCCGACCACCACCAGCAGGCAACGTGGGTTAAGTGTCTTGCCCAAGGACACAACAACAGCGACAGACTGAGCGGGACTCGAACCTGCAACCTTCCGATTACGGGGTGAGCGCTTAACTCCTGTGCCACCGTCGCCCCGGTAAAACTTTACCAATTATGTTCAGGGCAAAAAAAGAGGTTACTGCCAGTGAAGTTACAGAAGTTTTTTTATTATTTCAAATGATGGAAAAAATAGAAAGAAGCCTGAGTTTAAAAGAGTTTTTGCACAAACAACATTAAAGCAAATGTGTATTTCAGTATATGGAGTAAAATTATGGAATAATCTGGATCAGGACCTGAAAAAATGTTTACCGATCAATTTAAGAGACTATATACAGAAAAAATCATAGAATCCTATGATTGATGAGTAAATATTGAATGAGTATATTGATAAGTTTTATTGTGATTTTGTCTACAAAGGAAGTTCTATACTTAGTTTGTGTATAAGGCCATTCTGTAAATTAGATCGTATGAAGTAGAAAGGGGTAGGTCATACAAGACGACTTCTTCCTCCCCCTTTTTTCACTTAGGAGACTGTTGATTGTATTTTGCATTGATGATGAATGAAACTGCTGAGTGAGAAAATAAATTAACAATTAATTCATACTTCTGTGTCGGGACGGAGACACGCAACGCCATTATCCGTCCTTACGAGTCTGCTGGAGAGCCTTCCAAAGGACAGACGGAGTCGAGCTCTTTTCAGCTCTATAGGTCATCGTTGACTTCTGTCTGGGGTTTTACGGTTGGATAACCAGTTAAAAGAGTGAAAAACGTGACTTGTGACCACAAATAATTTTTTTTCAAAGAAAACCCATTATTCCATTTTCTGATACAAAGTTGGTGCCTGGTGCTTTCATTAAATCAACACTTGAGAGACCGTGAGACAAACTTCAATAACGTTTATTTGTGTTTATGACATTTTTTACCAGCTTTATTTAGCTGGACATCATTTTCAGTCAGATTTACTCTGCACTGGTTCCACAGCTGAAACTGGAGGAACATCTTCTTGCCTGTTTAGTCAAAAAGCGTCACCCAGGGTGTCAGATTCTCCTTTTTTGTCTCCACTCAAACACATTTGTTTCTCAGATCTACAACTTCTACATAGACACAAAACCGAGACGGTTCTAAAAGAGCTCCAGGGTCTGAGACCAGTCCTCATCTGAGAGAAAACATCTCAAACTTTCATTCAACTCACTGTTTAAAATTAATCCCCTAGGGCAGGGGTGTCAAAGTCATTTTAGCTCAGGGGCCACATCGAGGGAAATCTAGTCCCAAGTGGGCCGGACCGGTAAAAAATAAAAAAAAACCTTCAGATTGTTTTCTTTGTTTTAATACAATCAATATAAAACAAGGCTGGAGCCTGAGGACAGTGTAGTACAAGTACAACACCTGAAGTGTACTTGAAAAATTGAAAAAAATAAAATAATCTATCAATAAAAAAACATTCCTTAGTGATTCAAAGAGCTTACAGATCACATGGCTAGATCAGTTTCATGCAGCACTTAAAGTACATTTGACTCATTTTACTTTACATCTTTTAGCTTTCACCAGCACATCAACATCAGAAGTCACATCCTGAGTGGCGCCAACTTCAGGATGTGATTCAAGTTCTTGTGTGAGCCTTGAGCGCAGCTTTGTTTTATTTATACTCATTACAGAGGAAACTTGCTCACAAAGATAAGTTTATTTTCACTCTACATTGTAAAGTATGAAAATAAAGTTTACACAACCATCTCGCGGGCCGCATTTGACCCGCTTGTGGGCCGGATCCGGCCCGCGGGCCGCATGTTTGACACCCCTGCCCTAGGGAGAAAAGCATCTTAAAGGCCAGAAATAGGCTTCAGTCAGGTTGTACATTGGCTTTTATATTGTTGTATTTGTAAGATGAACTGAAAATGATAACATAACTCAAATGAAATGGTCAGAGGCTTCATCTGGCCCTCATGGTGGCACTCATCACACGTTTTGTTCTGAATCGCTGGTTGGGGGAAAAAAAAAACACTAATATAGAAAGACCAGATTCTAGAAATGCATCTGTTTTATGATCAGCTTTATTTTACACAATATGAAGGTTTTTGCTCTTAAATGCATCACGCTAAATCCAAAACAAGCAGACGAACACTGGAATATAAAGCAAAGGTCTACCGTCGGACTTCTACATGAACTCTGAGTCATGGATGTAATTT
>SSNQ01034121.1:90588-104522 GCA_006942095.1 Nothobranchius kuhntae | reverse complement strand
TTGATATAGCGCCTTCTAGAGTCCTGGAACCCCCCAAGGCGCTTTACAACACAACCAGTCATTCACCCATTCACACACACATTCACACACTGGTGGGGATGAGCTACGATGTAGCCACAGCTGCCCTGGGGCGCACTGACAGAGGCGAGGCTGCCCAGCACTGGCGCCACCGGCCCCTCCGACCACCACCAGCAGGCAACGTGGGTTAAGTGTCTTGCCCAAGGACACAACGACAGCCACAGACTGAGCGGGGCTCGAACTTGCAACCTTCCGATTACGGGGCGAGCGCTTAACTCCTGTGCCACCGTCGCCCATGTCATTTATGTCATTTATTTAGTTTATCTGCCACAACACATCACTTGTTTAGAAAGTAAATGAATAAGAATAAATGTAACAGTAGTCTTGTAATAGTAGTAGTAGTAGTAGTAGTAGTATTTTAACTCATTTAAATGCTCGGTGTGTGGCTGTTTTCAGCTACAGGGATTACACGACACACGACGTCAGCAGCAGAGTAACTTTTTTCTACATAACACCTGTACAGCTGCTGCGTGTGTAAACGTAGAAAGAGAAAGCAGCTCGTACCTCGACTGAACGAGACTGCAGAACCCGACAGTTGCAGTCACAGACCTTCATCCAGTGTGATGAATATTCTGCTATCTCTGCATTTTTGCTGTCTGGAGAATATTTCTTGGTTTCTTAATGTATGCTTTAGTGTCGGCTGGCTTAGTTGAACTGCTGCAGCGAACTGAGCAGGGTCAGGTTTTTTAAGGTGGCACATCAGCATACCTTTTCCACCTTGTTAAATGCCCAGTTTGCTCACATTACATGTGTTTATTATTAAATTAACTTTGTTGTTCATTTAAAATACATCCAGACATTTTCTCTCTTTTGAGGTGACAGCTATGCTGTGTTAGCTAACTGCTACATGTTGTGGTGCGTGAATTCCCAGACTACCTTAAATTGTGGGACTTCAGGTGTTGTTGTCTGCGAAACAAAGAACACTGATGTAGAGGAACTTGTTGAATTTAAACCTAAGCCATCGGTATTCCGTTGTAAGCGATGTTTGTTGTTTTATATGGTTAAATCCGATTTTTCCCACCAATTCCGATTCCTTGAAAATCACGTGATCGGATCGAAGCATCCCTCGTTGAAACAGAAACATTATTTGTCTTTAGGAGTTCTGACTATGAACACAAACACCATGAAGAGCGTTGCTCAGCCTTCTGACCCACCTGGTGAACGCCTCCTGGTCGGACGTAAGCAGCGTGCATTCTGGCTCCAGACACTCGCTCATAAAACTCAAACATCTACAACAAAACAAACAAGAACCTCCATCAGAAAAACAACAGCATCTGGTTTTAGGTTTTATATCAAAGTTTTAAACCACACGTGTCAGACGCAAGGCCCGCGAGATAAATGTCAAAATTATATTAAAACTGGCCCGCTGGCCGATTTTACCGCAAAGACTACAACTCCCATGATGCTTTGCGGCGTCAGCGCAGAGCCGACGCACACCCTCCTTTGTGTTTTTTCCAGCGTCTGCTGTCGGTGTCTGCAGCTCCGCTGTCTCGGACAAACTAAACACTCCTGTCACTCAGCACCGAGTTTACTCAGCTATTAGCCGACGTTGAAGCCCAGAAACGGAAATTTTAACCGCTCAGTAATGTGTTCACGGCTGAAGTACAAAGTTTTCCAAATAACGTCCAGCCAGAGCTGATATAACTCCAGCGACACGCTCAAACCAGCACGACTCTGTGGCTGCTGTAGTTGTTATTTTTCCTCCCCTACACACAACAACGTGGTCAAGCTGCTCAGACATGTTCATCAGCACAAACCTATGTGAGCACCTGTTGTCATCTAATGTCATTATTATGATGAAGATGAACCAAACAACAGGAGTCTCCTCCTCAGCTCAGATCAACCCCATGATGCCGGTATCTGGCTGGAACAGGTGAGCATCACAGTAAACCAGTGGAGCAAACTGAGCTTTAAATATGTTGGTTTTATGCTCTTTTTCTGCTCCAAAACATGAAAGTTAACAGGTGAGATGTTGCATTTTCATTTAAGATAAAATTATATTTTTATTTTGTTGTTGGCCCGTGAGAAAAGATTTAACCTACAGTAAACAGGAAGTGGAAAGGCTGCAGATAGATGAATAGAATAGAAAATCCCTTTATTGTTCCTCAGTGGGGAAAGCTAGACGTCACAGCAGCGATGACACATATTACAGGAGAAAAAAAGGAGAATAAAAAATAAACAAGAAGAAAACATAAATCCTGAATGGATTTTAAAAATGCTGAATTTACCACAAGTAATGAATACCACTGATGCGTTTTCGTCTTGCCCTGTAGGCAGCTGAACCAAGAACATCTCTTTTCTAAGTGGAGCGTTGCTGCCACCTGTTGACATTTTTGGGAACTGCTTTTGCCTTTGAGTTACGTACGCACCGCGTTCATTCTGTGCTAGTAGCAGGGCAGCTGCAGACGTGTTTCGCATGAGTGCTGCAATTGGGTTTGGGTTTCTTCGAAGCAATGCCTGTAAGTAGTAGTTTATATGCAGTAATGAACATTTAGGCTCATTTGTGTGAAAGAAAGCAGCTTTGTGCTTACTGACTTTATGTTTCTTTAATTTGTTCATGGAGATGTCCAAGAACTATGGACGCTCTTCTTGTTTGCTGCGCTGTAAGCTAATTAGCATGCTTGTAGGCTATCTGATGTTGCATTACAGCAATGCTAAGAAATGGCTAACATAAGTGTCTCAGACTCAGTAGCATTTCTTAGCATTGCTGTAATAACATTATGACAAATATATAAAGCTGGAACACTGAACTGTAATGCAACATCAGATAGCCTACAAGCATGCTAATTAGCTTGTAGCAAAGCAAACAAGAAGAGCGTCCATAGTTCTTGGACATCTCCATGAACAAATTAAAGAAACATGAAGTCAGTAAGCACAAAGCTGCTTTCTTTCACACAAATGAGCCTAAATGTTCATTACTGCATATAAACTACTACTTACGGGCATTGCTTCGAAGAAACCCAAACCAAATCAAGTGGTGCTCGCTGCAGAACCACAAAGGCGGAGCTGCACCAGAGTCAGCCCCGCCCATTCCAGAGTCAGCCCCGCCCATTCCATCAGAGTCAGTCCAATTCCTTCCAGTTGTCAGACTTGATAGCATTCTGGAACCAAAGAGGGTGTTATAGCTAAAAAATGCAAGATTGAGGACAGAGTTGAGAAGTTAATTGAACAGTTTTTGTAAAGGTTCCATATCATTAAAAATCTAACTTTTGGAACTTTTAATCATGTTTTATTGTCATTTCCTCATAAGAAACGCACCAAAGCCATTTTTGGCCTCATTCATGCATTTTCCTCCCATCTCAGCTTCAATTTGGTCTCCTCCCCCAAAGCGGGTCTGGTCTTGGTTCTCAAATCTGGATATTCTGTGAATTTTCTGACAAATTATTTCTGAAATGACTTCTACAGAGACACCACCAATAAACCATACATCCCATCTCAAAGACACACTGAGCAGCACAATTACATGTAACGCCACTTAACTTCTATCAGATGTGGTGGTGTAGTGGTTATGGAGTCAGGTTGACACGCAGTTTTGTGCAGGTTCGCCTCCCAGTAACGAAGCATTAGGTAGTTTACAACCCATTTTCTTCATTTCTAGCTACACTTGCCAGTACAATGTTTACAACAATTTACTGGTATACCGTTTAACGTATAATGACTAATGTGTTTTTTTATTTATTTATTTGTTTATTTAGCCAGTGTGAGTCCATTTGTGAGCAGAGTTTCAACTACAATGCTGTTTAGGAACGACCAAATTCAAAGAACTTTTAGAGACATAAATACTTTGCAGAAAATAAACATTACAACTAAAATATAAACAAATTAAATGTTTCAGTTGGCTAAATAGATTGCTGCCGACCCCACCGAGAATCGAACCAGCATCAGCTGAGGGGAAAGCAAAATTTAATTCACATGATCTTGCCACTGGACTACCAGAACCCATTTGATAGACTTACATGCTGTTGTACGGCAGTTTTGTTGGAGCGGCGGTGGGCAGATATTCGCTAAAAGAAACCTTTTCATTTCGAGATGTATTCAGGCTTTGTCATGTAGCAAGTTATATTTATCTTGTTTAATTGGAGCACAGAACATAGCATTAACGACTGTAAACTAGTAACCGCCGTAATTCATGTGGGTCAGGTTAGTTTGCGATAAAGTAGAAAAACAAAAACGGAAGTCAGTGGGCTAGGCGGAGTTTGCGTGAATGGGCGGGGCTGACTCTGGTGCAGCTCCGCCTTTGCGGACCTGCAGCGAGCACCCTCTCAACCAAATTGCAGCACTCATGCGAAACACGTCTGCAGCTGCCCTGCTGCTACTAGCAAAGAATGAACGCGGTGCTTACGTAACTCAAAGGCAAAAGCAGTTCCCAAAAATGTCAACAGGTGGCAGCAACGCTCCACTTAGAAAAGAGATGTTCTTAGTTTAGCTGCCTACAGGGCAGGCCAGTTTTATTTAAACCGGACTTGCTCGCGTGTAATTTGGTTATCCACATTCAGTGTTAATGCAAAAATAAGTTTGTTTCCAAATTAAAAGGTTCAAAGTTGCATTTATGTCGATAAAGAAAAAGTGCAAATTTGCCGTCACTTTTTCAAAAAATATTAAGTTCGGCCCGCGACTTTGTCCCAGATTTTCATTTCGGCCCAGTGTGAGTTTGAGTTTGAAACCCTTGTATTAAACCTAAACCTGGGGAAAACAAGCTCACAATAAAACACTCAGTCTAGGTGAGCAAACGACCAACAACCTCTGTATTAAACTCGTTTATAGCGTTTTAAGGGGGTTTCATCCCAGAGGTTCCAGTTCCAGAGCAGGACTGTAGCTAGACCTGGTTCTTCATTAGTTCTTTATAAAATCATTAAAGAACCCGTGGCTCTCTCCTCCAGCCTAGTAAGGACTTGGTGAGCCAGCGCTGGTTCTGCTGAAGACCTGGAACCAGTCTGGATAAGTTCAGAGGAGAGCGTGTTTCTGCTCTTATACGACCTAAACTGTGGAAAGATCCGCTTTCAGACACCAGATAGAATTTGTAGGTCAGTATTTTAATAATTTAATGTAAACTTGGCCCGATCGAGTTGTTTTAAAGGGTCTTATAAATAAAGCTGGACTGGATTTGGTTCAATGGTCCACTGATCTGCACTTGTATAGCGCCTTTCAGAGTCAGAGGACTCCAAAGCGCTTTTCGCTACGGCGCATCATTCATCCATTCACACACACATGGTGATGAGCTACTTTATCGCCACAGCTGCTCTGGGGCGCACTGACAGAGGCAAGGCTGCCGAGCACAGGCGCCACCACCAGCAGGCAAAGCGGCTTAAGTGTCTTGCCCAAGGACACAACAGCAGAATTCTCAGTCCGGAGCCGGGATCAAACCTGCAACCTTCCGATTACTGGACAACCTGTTGAGCTACTGTTACCCAACCTCAGACAGCGAAGCCGAGGTTGACTGACACACACACACACACGGTGCTGACCTTCTCTCTCTCCTCAAACATCCAGAAGAAGGGCGTCATGGCCCCGATGTCGAGGGCGTGAGTGGTGACAGCCATGATGTGGTTCATGATGCGGGTCAACTCTCCATACAGAACTAAAAACACAAACAAAGAACCGGATCTGAGAGCAGAACCAACAGCATGAAGACGGTCTGACACCAGAGAAAACAGCTGTGTTGAGTTTCACTTGAAGCGCACTCATGGGTGCACATGAACACCTTTCCTCGCAGGCGATACCTCTGATCCACTGGGCCCGAGGTGGAGCCTGGATGTTGAGCAGCTTCTCCACAGCCAGAGAGTAGGCCTCCTCATTACACATCATGGAGACGTAGTCTAGACGGTCAAAGTAGGGCAGAGCCTGTAGCACAAACAGGAGAAGCTTCAGGAATGTCACACCACAAACCGCCTCACCAGTATTTACTTTCACCAGAGTCAGGTGTCGTGACAGCAAAGGGTAATCGGGGGCAGGAAGCCTGTGCCAGTACCACGCTGTACGAGTCACTGCTCTGCTAACAAAGGTCGGTTTGGTCACCACTACTCAAGTGGAGGAGTTTAAGTATCTCGGGGTCTTGTTCACAAGTGAGGGTAGGAGGGATCGGGAGATCGACAGGCGGATTGGTTCGGCGTCTGCAGTGATGCGGACGCTGAGCCGATCTGTCGTGGTGAAGAGGGAGCTGAGCCAGAAAGCCAGGCTCTCGATTTACCGGTCGATCTACGTCCCAATCCTCACCTATGGTCATGAGCTTTGGGTAATGACCGAAAGAACGAGATCGCGGATACAAGCGGCCAAAATGAGTTTCCTCCGTAGGGTGGCCGGGCTCAGCCTTAGAGATAGGGTGAGGAGCTCGGACATTCGGGAGGGACTCGGAGTAGAACCGCTGCTCCTCCGGATCAAAAGGAGTCAGTTGAGGTGGTTTGGGCATCTGGTCAGGATGCCTCCTGGACGCCTTGGGGAGGTGTTTCGGGCATGTCCTGCCGGCAGGAGGCCCCCGGGTCGACCCAGGACATGTTGGAGAGGTTACATCTCCAATCTGGTCCGGGAACGCCTTGGGGTCCTGCCGGAGGAGCTGGTGGAGGTGGCCGGGGAGAGGACGGTCTGGAGCTCCCTAGTTGGGATGCTGCCCCCGCGACCCGGATAAACGGAGGAAGACGACGAGGACGACCACAGCTTGACGCAGGTGCGTAGAGCTCAGTGGTTGACCTTTCTATTGCCAATACCGATCCCAACATGTAGAGGTCATGGTCAGCCAGTGGGGTCAGGAATGTACATTTATATTTAAATGAAACTCCACAGCAGTGCCAGGCTGCCCGGGGAGGAGTCTTTAAATCAGTTTGACTAAGGAAACACATCGGCCGATGCTAATGTAAACAAAAATAGGTAAACATCAGCCCAATATGTCGGTCTAACCATCGTTGCAGCTCAGGATTAGATTTTTTTCCACTCAGCATTCGGCCGGATGACGCTGCACCTCGGTCTTGGTGGTGCTGATCAGTTGTTTGTAGAAAGCTGAACTCGTTTGGATGTGTTTGTCACACGGTGAACAGATCCAGCTAAATGTTTCTCTCGTGTCTCAAACCTGTGACCTCCCTGACCCCCAGCGTTCTCTTTTAAATGCGTTCATCATGTCAAAACGTTTTTTAATCAATAGACTTTCTGAATAAGTGAAAGTGAAACTTAAAGGGCAACTTGGATGTGGTTTTTTTTCTTATTTTAAGGCTTTCCTGAAAATGATCAGATCGGACTCAGAATGGGACTGGGCGCAAACGAACAAGATCAGACCAGCTCTAGTGTGTTTCAGCCTGGTGATGCGCATCTGTAGTCCCGGACGTGTTTTCACACAAAACCTAAAAAACTGAACTGCGTGAGATTGCGTCATTTAAAAAATCGATTTAAGAACTTCGCCTTCAGGAAGTTCGTAACAGATTTGAATCTGGTCAACATGAAACGAAGCAAAAGCTCTTGGTGGCACCGTACCTGTAGGTAGGTCTTGTACTCGATGAGCTTTTCTGTGCCTCGGTGAAGAAGGCCAATGTGAGGGTCACACTTCTTGACGGACTCGCCGCTGAGCTCCATCACCAGGCGCAGCACGCCATGAGCTGCGGGATGCTGGGGGCCAAAGTTAATGGTCAAGGTTGAAACCTCCTTCTCTGCAGGAGGGTCTTTATCTGGAGGTAAAACAAATGAGTTGGGGACAATAAACCCGACAGCTTCTAGATCATCATTGTTAAAGTATAGTTCAACCAGATGTTTATCGTGTAACAGAATGAAATGACTGTTTTCCACCCAAAAGTCATTCCCCCTCTCCTCTGACACAGAACTAGTCTGCATGAGATATGGCCTCAAGGTCTCATGCATTTGTTATAAACTGCTTCTTTCCAGCTCAACAGAAGAATGAAGAAAGGACTCTCTCCTTTTAATAAATCAAATAACTCTATTTTAATGAAGCTAATCAAACAAAGTGTTAGTCAATAATAAGATGTGACCAATCTGTGAAATGAAAATATTAATTACTTTATTATAATCCTATAGAATATAATAAGTAATATGACTTTAAATGTTTCCACTAGGACTGATCTCACGTAGCGTCAAGACATGACACATTGCTTTACTGATCCAATCAGAATCTGCCAGATCTGACGGAGGCGTGGTTTTGGTGGTGTTTGGTAAATCTGTCATCTTTTCATTCGACCGTAAACCAAAACATCCGAAGTATAAAACTATGCCCACGCCATCTTTAACGCCAGTTCAAAGCGTTCTAGAGAAGTTGTCGGAGTGGCCAATCCGTAACTTTCCTCTTCAGCCGAAAGAACCAACGACAAGCTGGATAAGATCTGTTGCTGTTCCACCTGCTGCAATGGTTCCTTTCAGAATAAAAGCTGAACCATCACGACCCAGTTTTGGGTCTCGCTAGATGCCAACAAAACCGTCGTGACCCGGGAGTATCTCAAGACTGGTGCTCGGCTGCCGCAGCTGCTTCTACAGGCTCTGGCTCCACAAGGTCAAGCTGGACCTTTACACCTCCTGATCTAACGGGGACTTCTGCTAAGGGTACGTAAGCCGACAAATGGCGTTGAATGTGTTTATGAATCTCCTAATCAAAGCTTAGCGCGAAGACATCACCTTCTTTCCCATCAGAACTAATCGCTTCTTCGGATTTGCTGGTTCTGAACAACATTCCACACTACACCATTCTCCGTCTCATTCACCTTAGTTACACCATACATTTAGTGTTAAAGTTAGTCTAGTTTAATTTGTTTAGTAATAAATCTTTAAACTTTTAAACTCGACTCTCTCTTCTGTTGTCTCTGAGTGAATACGAAGTTGTTATCTAATCCCTGCAACAAAAAGTTCCAATCTTCTGGTTAAAAGTACCCACAGATCCATAAGGGTGATTTCATATTTCCTATGGAATCTTATGTCTCATGGCCAGTGTTGGGCAAGTTACTTCCAAACTGTAATGCATTATTTATTACTTGTTACCCTCATTTAAAAGTAATTAATTACATTACAATATTACTGATTTTAAAATGTAAGGCATTACACTACTTTTGCATTACTTTAAGTTACTTTCACCAAAACAACTTCAGTATGAATCTGGTCATGTGATGCTCAGTGAGCTCATGACATATATGTGGAAGGTGATGTGGTGTCTGAGCTAGGATTGCTGTTATAAACAGTCAGATATAGTAACAGTGCTTTAAAATGATTGTTTATTAAATAAAAGCAACAACAATCTGCACTCTCAGCACGCTGCCATCTTATAGGACCATCTGAGCAGGGAGTGAGGTGGTGGGGGCTCCAAGCCTATATTTGCCTTGGTCCCCAAATGCCTTGATACGGCCCTGGATGTGGGACTGACTTCTGGGGTGATCTGATTCTATCACATGTATAAATATTAAATGCTTATATATTATTGCTTTTCACTGGTAAAAATGTGTATTGGGGATAAATCTACCTACTTTTTTCCTTTTCAAGCACTTTGTTTTGTTTTCTTGATTTTATTTGAATAATTTCCTGTCCTTTCTCTCTCTAACCTTCCTGCATGCTGCATGTTTTCTCCGTCTTCCAGAAAAACTGTTTCCTAGACTTCCTACTTTCTAACTAATCAGCCAAAGGGATCCACCGAACGCAAAAAAATAAATAAATAAATAAAGCTTAATATGCGCTGCGCTCCAGCAGCAATGAGGTGAAATCACCGGGGCACAGATTATGAACTCAGCTGAAAAGTACATGGAAGTACCAGAGAATATGAGCTGATATAAACGATCGCAAACGGATGACTTTGTTTTGGTGGAGCGATTTTGTGAATATAACAGCGGCCGCGCGCAGGACGCAGCTGGAGTGTTTGAGCCATTACCGCTGCGTCCTCTCTGCTCATAGAATGCCCGCAAAGCTGAGTCCATAAATGACGTCATATATGTGGATACTGGATCTTTTTTCAGGCTTCCCGCAATTTGAATTTTTAGGAAACCCACATCTTGATTCTGGCTTTAAAAATGCGTTGTAATTCCCGCGTTACTGACAATTGTACCGAGTAAATATTACCATTTTCTTTCCCTGTAATGCCTTACATTACCACATTACAGCAAAAAGCAATGTATTTAAGTAATTAATTACTTTTGTACCGTGTTACTCCCAACACTGCTTATGGCTCATTAAATAACATGTAATTTAACACATTACAATCGTTTATCCAATAACCACTAACAACAACCAGCAATAGGATCACACAAGTAATTAACCATCTTCAGTAACAGAAAATTACCACATTCATCTATGAAAACATACGGGACTCTTCCCCCGTCCAGGAGAGGACATAAATGTTTTAATAACTTTCTGCAAAAAGGAAAGAAACAGAAGATGAGAAACTTGTGGCTCAGGTCCCACCAGCAGAACTCTTTTATACCAACTACTTACAAAGAAAGTTAGCTGAGCTGGGATGCAAAAGAAGAAAGGGGACGAGAAAAAGCAGACACACGAAAAGGAGGAAAATGAAATCAATGACTAAATTCATCCCATTTTAATTCAATCATTTAATCAGATCAGATCAAGTGGAGCTCGAGACTTTAGTGCAAACAAACTGATGATTTCCAGTCAGTCCGTTCAAACTGTGAAACTTGTATATCAAGTTCATTCATCACACAGACTGATTTATTTCTGATGTTTATTTCTTTGATGTTGATGATTATAATTGACAACTCATGAAAATCCAAAATTCAGTATCTGAGAACATCAGAATATCATTTAGGACCAATACAAAAGGAATTTTAGAAACCTTAGCCAACTGAAAGATCGGTTACTTAGGCCTGGATTACTGCAGCAACGCGGCGTGGCATGAAGTCCATCACTGTGGAACTGCTCATGAGAGCCCATGTTGCTCTGAGAGAGGCCTTCAGCTTTTCTGATTTGTTGGGTACTGTTTATTGCATCTTCCTCTTCACAATACCCCACAGATGTTCTATGGTGTTAAGGTCAGGAAAGAATGCTGGCCAATCAAGACCAGGGATACCATGGTCCTCAAACCAGGTACCGGTAGCTTTGGCACGGTGTGAAATGTGCATCTCCATGAAGTCGTCAGCAACAGGAAGCATGAAGTGCTCTAAAACTTCCTGGTAGATGACTGCATTGACCTTTGACCTCAGAAAACACAATGGACCAACACCAGCAGATGGCATGGAACCGCAAACCATAGCTGACTGTGGAAACTTTCCTCTGGACCTCAAGCAATGTGGATTCTGTGCCTCTCCTCTCTTCTTCCAGACTCTGGGACTTTGATTTCCAAAGGAAATGCAACATTTACTTTTAGAAGAATATCATTTCTTTGGCACCGCTCAAGATAAAAATCACGAGGCGCTTCACAAAAACAAAAAATGTAAAAATATAAAAAAGCATTTAGAAAATGTTAAAAATATATTAAAATGAGCAAAAATAGGCAATTGTGATTAAAAAAATGTTAAGAAAGAGAGAGAGTGAACAGGAAAGAGGGAAATCAGTGGATCCTGAGGAAGGTGGAATAGGTGGGGAGAGCAGAATAAAGAGAGAGAGGTGAAGAAGGTCATACAAAAGCCAGCTTGAACAAGTGAGTCTTCAGCTGCTTTTTAAAGGAGACCACTGAGTCCACTGATCTCAGGCTCAGGGGGAGAGAGGTCCAGAGTCTGGGGGCCACAGCAGCAGATGATCTGTCACCTTTGGTCTTTAGCCTGGTGCTGCACAACCAGTAGGCTTTGATCACTGGACCTCAGGGACCTGCTGGGGGTGTAGGGACTAAGAAGATCACCAGTGTATGATGGTGCTTGTCCATGTAAGGCCCTATAGACCAGAACCAGGATCTTGAAATGAACCCCAAAGTTGACTGGCAGCCAATGAAGCTGGAGGAGAAGCGGGGTGATGTGGGTGTGTTTGGAACTAGAGAACCCTACTGAACTAGAGAATTTACTAGAGAACATAGCTTTGAATCACTCAGCAGCAGTCCGGTCCTTTTTGTCTTCAGCCCGGGTGAGATGCTTCTGATGTTGTGTTACTTAGCGCGTGCTGCAGCTTCACATTTCTATAAAAACCTGTCTTGTTCACATATCCAGACGTTTCTAATGTATTAAAATCATAATCGCTGCTTTTCAGACTCTTTGATTACACTACCGTGTTTACAAAATCTGCGCACCATAACTGTGCATCATAAAAAACAGTGTTACTAACAAGGGGACAACTTTACTTTTGAAGTACGGATGTACTATTGTAACGTTATGAACTTCATAGTTTTCAGCTCCACACAGCGGCCCCTGTGCACAGTAACACCCGTGTAGAAAACGCCAAGGTCGCGTGTTCCTCAGACTGTTTACATTCCAGGAGAAGAGCCAGAAGGAGAAGAAGAACGCTTTTCAATAATCAAAGTACTTAATTTGTGATTAAAGCTATTCGAAACAGATGTTGATCAATAATAATCAAGTGAATGATCTGTGGAATAAAGATGTCATGATTTATGTGTTTAATGAAAACAGGACTACTGCACAGACAGACTGACCCTCATCTCCATAGAAACGCATGACACATTGTTCCAACCAATCAGAGCTTTCAGCTGCCGCAAGAGAATCTGGCTTGTTGAATTAAAGTGTCCAATCCGCTTTACTAAAACTTATCAACAATTCAGAGATATAAAACAAGGCAACGCCATTTTAAGCTCAGTTCCATTTTGACTTCAGTTCTGTTCAGTTGGAAGTCCTACGGGGTAGGGCTGCAACAACGAATCGATGAAAATCGATTACTAAAAGCGTTGGCAACGAATTGCGTCATCGATTCGTTGTGTTGCACAACTCCTCCAAAAGACCCCTCCCCTCCCGGCCGCCATTGCGCGCAGACCGGAGAGCCGGCAGGTGTTTGGAAAAGGAACATGGCAGAAGCAGCGAGACCCAAAAAAAGTAAAAACTTCTAAAGTTTGGGAGCATTTTCAGTTAAATCAGGCGAAGACATTCGTTACCTGCAACGTTTGTAGGTCAGACTTAGCGTGTGTAATGGGGTTTGTTTCTACCATTGAAATGTAAATCCCTCTGTTATGGTTAAACATGTTAAGTATCAGTTTGGACTGTTTATTGAATTTTCCTATAATAAATTTAGTCTAAAAAATCACCAATATCGTCTGACTGAATGTATCGCAATATATAGTGATATATTGTATCGTCTCCCCATATCGTAATACGTATTGTATTGCCAGAATTTCACCAATACACATCCCTAATCCGGGGTTTCCCCGTGTGTTACGGTGGCGGCAACAGCCAGCGCGGGGAGGGGGTGGGGTATACTGTCCAGAGCCGAGCCCAATTCCACAGCTGACAGAGTTGCAGGTTATTTTGCATTTTATTTTTCCACACAGCGCTGCTAGAGCCGACAACAATGGCAATGTAGGTGAGTGAGGGAGATAGAGAAAGTAGCTGAGTGGCAGAGAGAGAGACTCCTCTCACATCAGCAGGTTCAGGCTGATT
Source organism: Nothobranchius kuhntae (assembly GCA_006942095.1). Taxonomy (NCBI): domain Eukaryota; kingdom Metazoa; phylum Chordata; class Actinopteri; order Cyprinodontiformes; family Nothobranchiidae; genus Nothobranchius; species Nothobranchius kuhntae. The sequence continues at coordinate 90,987 of SSNQ01034121.1, read as the reverse complement.
TCTAAAGCTCGGTTTACGCTTCATCAGCGCGAGTGCGGAGTCGCGCACTTTAGGTGACTTGAAAGCTCAACTTCTCTTTTAAAACTGGTTTGAATTTTTCTGATGGAACACGTTAATTCAAACAGGCTAACGTGTCAGAGTGTCTTTCACTGCCTGTGGGTCTCTCTCACGGAGCTGACCGCAGCATTAGCAAGGCTTTATAGCAGAGTTTAGGGAGGAAAAACATGCAGCCAGCCTGTCGCGGTGATGCGGGGAAAGCTGTGAGCATTATTTCTAACACATTTGAAAGCCGTTTCTACCTTCAGATTTCCTCCTTGCATTTTTAGAGTAGAACAAGAACATGTTTTTTATAAAGCACCTCTCTAAATAAAAATCACAAGTTGCTTCACAAGCACATAA